>CAUHTR010008033.1:0-23899 GCA_959609185.1 Schmidtea polychroa
AGGGCACACTGTAGTGCAAGTGGGATTAAAAAACCGAACGACAAGAAGATTAAGAGATTCAAGATGCAGAAATACCAGTATGCGCAAACAATTAAGATCCTCTTTTAGGTATGACCAATACTATAGGAAGTTTATAAAAGACTATGCGAAAATGCGGACCTCTACAGGCAGCTACGTCGGCTGGAGAAAAAAGATTAATTGGTCAGAAGATTGCAACAATAGTTTTGAATTACTTAAAACAAAAGTTGTTGTGAAGCTCCAATTCTATATTACCCAAGAATGGATAGAAACTTTATTCTGGATACAGACGCTAGTTTGGGGCATCGGGCAGTTTTCTGTCAAGCTAAAGAAGATGGTACTGAATGGTAAGGGCATAGGGTCGAGGCCACTGACCGCGCATGGAAAAGTTATTGTGTGACTAGGAAGACGTTACTGGCTAACACGAATATGTAATGTATTTTAAACAATATCTATACGGAAAGTCATTGTAGTACGAACGGATCACAAGGCGTTGGTTTCATGAGAGACACAAAAAAACCGATAAAGCCCGCAATTTCAAACCTGGCTAGCCAACCTTTCCGTATATGATTTCGATCTTCAATATAGGAAAGGAGAGGAACATGGAAATGCGGGACGAATATTCAAGGATTAAAGGGATTTATGTGCACAATGCCAGACTAGACATGAAGACGCAAAAGAAGAAAAAGCCAGCAGAGTAAGACATATCAGCTCATTACAGAAGACTGAGTCGATGACAAAAATCTTAGAAAAGCAACAAGATTGGTGTAGATTTCATTCACATGACAGAGTGTTACAGGGAGAAGAGAGAAAAAAATGACTTGAATAAAAAGAAATTTCCTTTCAATTGCATAACAACATAAAATTAGAAGATGAGTTTTTATTATTAGAGAAGAATGGTAAAGATGTCATCCTGAGTAGTATGATATGTCACCGCCAGATCATGTCACGCCAGATCACATATACCCCCCCATATCCCCCCCCCCCCCTCCCCCCCCCGGAAAAAAATTTTTTAAAATAAAAGGTCAAGGTCAAGGTCATTAATTTTTTTTAATTTAATTTTTTGTTTTAATTAAGTGATCAGCGGTGACATACTTTTTTCATCCCAAAAATTATGTTCCCACAACGGATTTTTTGGACGATAGCTTATTTTGAAGCTTAGTGCAAGACCTTTCGAATGAGCTATTGAAGGTATCATCATCATTAATATTGACAAAGTTATTAACGTTTTCCCGAGACCATTTTCAAAGTTAAATTATTATTATTTTCCAAAATATTATTAAGTGGCCGGGCGGGCCTCCTACTTTTTTCCATCCCAAAAGTTATCGTTCCCATTATCCGAATTTATTAATCGATAGCTTATTTGAAGCTTAGTGTAAGATCTATCTAATGATATATATAAAATATATTAATATCATTAAATCGGCAAAGTTATTAACGTTTTCCTAGACAATTTTCAAGGCTATTTATTTTTCAAAATATTATTTCAAGGTCATTTATTTTTCAAGGTCATTTATTTATTTTCAAGGTAATTTAATTTTAAGGTCAAGGTCAAATTTTAATAAAAGACATATGACTCATCAAGGTCATTTAATTTTCAAGGTCATTTAATTTTTCAAGGTCAAGGTCATTTTTTTTTAAATTTAATTTTTTGTTTTAATTAAAGTAATCATTTATTTTCAGGTCATTTAATTTTTCAAGGTCATTTAATTTTTCAAGGTCAAGGTCATTTTTTTTTTAAATTTATTTTTTTGTTTTAATTAAGTAATCATTTTATTTTCAAGGTCATTTAATTTTTCAAGGTCATTTAATTTTTCAAGGTCATTTATTAAAATAATTATTATTTTCTAAGTTTTTAGTTTCTAAGTTTATTATTATTATTATATTATTATTATTATTATTATATAATCATAATCTATCCGACAAAATATTTTGTCCCCCTATGGGTACTGCTCACACTCAACAAGTCACATGGGTACTGTTCACAATTGGTACTGGTAAAAATATTCAAGGTAAAACTTTAACAAGAAATTCTAAATATTTTTCTTTAAATATACACTAAAATTTATTAACACATTCACATTCATCATCTCCACAGTTCATAACATTTCAACAACATGATCTATACAATCCCTATATACACACGGTTCAGTATCCGTAAATTCCTCCATAACTTCATCAATTCTTGAATACTTTCTCATCATCTTGAGGTTTTTCTTCATCTTTTCATCAAATCCCGAATCTTCACTCTCTGCTACCCAGTCTATATTTAATGCGTTTGCAACAGATAATATATCCTCCATTTTCACACCAGATATTTCTGCTAATTTTTCAATAAAAAGTTATTATAAATTCTAAATATTAAATAATTTGATAATTAACTAATCATATTAACTTTTTTTTTCTGTAGTCATTATTAGTATTTTAAAACTATAGTATATATTTGTTTATAGAAAATATAGAATATAAGCGAAAAACAAATATAACTAAATACATTTATTAAATACAACAACATTTATTAAAATAATGTGAAAGTCTAGCAGACATAATTTTCCAAATTGGAGAATAACATCATTATTATCAACTTTATATCCTTGGATTGCAATTGTTATATACCAATTTTCGTTTCTTTGAAACTGATTTCATCAAAGGAATCATAAAATTTTGCATATCGGTTGTTGAAAAATGCATTTTGATTGCATGTCAGATTCGTATTCAACTTTTGAAAACATCATCTATGGTTTTAATATCTAACATGGAAAGCGTGCCGGTTAAGAATTGAAATTGGGTAGGAATAAGCTTGATCGGTGACACCAATTTCATATTGATTTATTCTTTAAAAAATACATTTTGTAGTTGTGGAACATTTGAACAGGTTGTACAAGTTCTGAACAACTTTTGGTTTTTCAGTGCTTGAAATTTTCTTGGTCATTGTGAATTATGATTAAAATGAAATGGCTACAGGGTTTTTATACCTATGACTATTGTTTATCATCCAATCAGATTGCAGCATGTTTTTGTTTTAATTGAATGATAAATAATTAATTAAGTGATAATAAAAAATCTAAAAATTCTTTCCTTCAATATTGATTTAATTTCAGATATGATATTATCAAACTATACATTTGTAATCAATATTTTTATTCCAAGAATTACTATCTTACCGCTAGCGAATATATTTACACACATAGGGTTATATTTTATATATCTCAAAGCTGGAAATATTTCTGGTTCATAAAAGCATGGTATTAATTTAGCTAATTTATTTAAATTACAAGAAAAACCTATATCGGAAGTTACGGTTATCGATTGTATTTCTAAATCATAAACATTATATTCACTAGCTTTGATTATTTCCTTACACCCCATAATTCTACATTTACCAGTTTTGAAATATATTATTGGATATTTATTACTTCTATTGATAAGTTGTTGTGGTTTCCCTATTGGAAATACCATTTTTGATACATCAGTTTTTGCCCTGTAATTTATATTTGAAAGCATTTTAATGAAATAATTATAAAAAGCTCTGATATATATAGGTATTTTAAAACAGAGTTCATTTAAATTAACAATATAAACAATAATTATATAGTTTAAATTTAAAAAAAAAAAATGGAATTACGAAATGATGCAGTATACCAAATCGTTGGTCCAAGTGGTAGTGGGAAAACTTTATTTGTTTGTAAAATTACTAAAATCAAATTTGTTCAAAACAAAATTCAACAATATTTATTGGCATAGGGGCGCCGACGAAGAACACGGATTGACGCAATCAAGTTTCTGTCAGTTGAAAAACATGAAAATAGTAAAGGGTTTGATAAAAACTGGTCAAGTCGTTTGAAGAAAGATGATGTCATCATTATCGATGATTTGTATCAAGAAGCCAATAAAGAAAAGGACTTTAATAATTTATTCACAAAAATCAGCAGACATGTTGGTGTAACGGTTATTTTCATAACACAAAATCTATTTCATCAAGGTGGTGCACATCGAACACGTAATTTAAATGTACAATATTTAGTTATTTTCAAGAATCCTAGAGATGCAACTGTCATCGATTTTCTTGGACGACAAGCATACCCCAATAACCGTAATTTTCTTATCAATGCATTTCAAGATGCTACGAAAATACCGCATGGTATATATTTCTCGATTTCACTCAACAATGTCCTGATGATATACGCGTAAAAACAGATATTTTCAACCCAAAAGGTGCCATGGTATATAAACAAAGTTCAAAACAAAGTTGAAAACATATAAATCATGTTTTCAAAAACACGGATATCGGGTAAAAAACAACCAAAAGTTCCACCAACAACTAGTTATACTCCATCTAAAGAACTTATTACAGAAAATTTTCCTGCAATGAATCTTATTTCGAAAAATCCTAAACCTAAACCAAAAAGTAAAACCACTAAGAAGTAAAAGTTGTTAAAAATCATCGGAGTTTCCCGTTTTTCAATACATTGTTAAAGGCACCAAGTATGAAAAGAAACAGTATTTTGCAATCATTTCCAAATTATGTTGTCGATGATTTACTCGATATTATACTTAAAGTAGTCAAAGGCAAGATTAAAATCAGTAAATCTAAAAAGCAATTATTGAGTAAACATAGGAAACCTTTGCTATCATTAGTAAATAATAAAAATCGTCAACAAATGAGAAAAATTATATATAAACAACAAGGGGGATTTATCGGTGCATTGATACCTTTAGCAATATCATTATTAGGTGGAATAATAGGAAGTCGATCATAAACAATGGGTGCTAATCCTTCATTACCAGACATTAAATTTAATATTAAATCTTCTTGTTGTAATGGAGAAGATTTGGACGAACCCGGAAGACGAAGCCGGTTTTGGTGGAGCGGCAAAATTAAGGAAAAGAGTTCCGAATTCGAAAAAGGAAACCCAGAAGTGGTTATCAGACCAGCTTGCGTACAGTTTGAACAAACCAATGCAGAAACGATTCCCAACAAGAGCATATAAAACATATGGAATAAATGATTTATGGCAAATGGATTTGATGGAGATGATACCCTATTCGAAAATAACAATGGGTATAAATATATTTTAACATGTATTGATGTATTCAGTTTTGCCCGAGCAATACCCGTCAAGGCAAAATCTGCAGATGAAATGTCCAAATTGTTAATCATTTATTTAAAGATGGACATCCTAAAAACTTGCAAACTGATTTAGGTATTAATATTATTTTTTTTATTATTATTATTATTATTTTAGGTAAAGAATTCTACAACAGTAAAGTCAAGCAAATCCTCAATAAATTGAAAATAAACCATTACTCAGTACATTCTCAATACAAAGCTGCTCATGTTGAAAGATTTAACCGAACTTTGAGAGATAGATTAAAGAAATTATTCGTGCATCAAGGTAATAAAAATGGGTATTGGTTTTACCAAAAATAATAACCAGTTATAATCACTCATCACATCAAGGACTGAATGGATTAAGGCCGATTGATATCACGTCAAAAACAAACTATTCTAAAAACCTGAAAAAATTACAAAACCGAAATATAAAGTAGGTGACCATGTTAGAATTAGTAAAATTAGTGCATCACCATTTATTAAAATTTCGATACGAATTGGAGTGATGAAGTCTTTGTAATTTCAAAAATAAATACTAAACAGAATCCTGTAATGTATGTCATCAAAGACAATGATAACAATATTGTACAAGGAAAATTTTATGAGCAAGAATTACAAGTTATTCCTCCCCAAAAGTATTTAGAATTCAAAAGATATTGAAAACTAAAAAGTCGGCAATGATAAACAATACTATGTCAAATGGCATGGTTATCAAAACCCATCATGGATATCAGAAAAGGATCTAGTAAAGTGAATTTTTATACTATTTTACCAAGCAATAGTTGCCCGCTTATTCATCCAGATAATCAAGCCAGTAAATTCATGGTCAATCTCCAGAATCCGATTTCTTTAAATGGTGACTGGGAAGTTGCACTGCAAGATTTTACATTCGTGTACAATACATTCCCATTTTATAGTCAATGTAAGATTGATTTCAAAAGGAATGTTATGAAAACATGTAGTGGTATCTTTATTATCAGTAATTATGATAAAACATATCATATTCCGAATCAAATATTAGATCAGCATTGCTCTATGTTTTACAAGGATGGATTAAATATCAGTTGTGATTTTAAACCATTTACAATAACATTCGAATATATTGAAGATGCCAGACGAATGGGTTGCAATAAGTTGAAAAATGAAGTTATGGAAACAGAATATTTATTACGCTTTGATCTATTTGAAGCAAACAGTGTAATGAGAGAAGAAATCAAAATTTCAGTGTCGTATAATAATGAAGTTGAAGAATCATTCACCTTCGCTGACGAATTATATATTGATAAACTTGATGTGTTACTTAAATATTTAAAGTATAATTGTTCACACATATTTAAAAGTTTGGACATTGTGAAAGAATTGTTATTTACCTTCAGTTTGAATGATGACATTTGCGAAGTTACATTTGATAAAAATTTGACAAATACACTTGGATTAGAGAAGCAGCAATATCGGGAAAAATCGGCAGGTATACGTAAACCGAGAATACTTGAACATCATCAACAAATGTTCATATATACTAATATTATTGAGCCTATAATTGTTGGTGATTCCAGTGTTCCTCTATTGAAATCGGTATGGATTGGAAAATACGAACATGATGAAGTTGTCAATATAAATATAGATAATCCCATGTATTTACCAATTTCAAGCTCATGTATAAACAATATAGAAATAAATATTCGTGACGATAGTGGAAAACTTATAAACTTCCCAAAGACTCAAAAACTCATTTGACACTACATTTTCGTAAAGTAGATGGCTAATTCCGATATTATTAGTATGTATAGTGATAGCCAATCTGGCGGTGAATTACCATATTTTATTGGTAAACAGTACGGGTCAGGTTGGTTAAAAACAATAGGGAGATTTGCACTTCCTATTCTTAAACGTATTGGTAGTTTTGGCATGAAAACTGCTAAAGATGTGATTATGAATGAACAGAAAATATTACCATCCCTAAAAACAAATGCTTTAGCTGAGTTAGGAAGGTTCTACCTGGAGTTGCTGGTATGTTTCAAAAAGATACACCTCCAGCTCCAGCTCCAAAACGTAAAGGGCATGGAATATCGCGTATAAACAAACGAATGAAAGGACATGGAACTATATTTGCAAAATGATTTGTGGTAAATCCGATATTTATGTAATAGAATTTGGGCCTTTGAGGAAGTTTTTCCTATGAATTCAATTACTGATAGTAGAAATGATATCGAGTTTTATATTAATGGTTCGCAAACTGAATATTTAGATTTGAACGATACTTTATTGACTGTTCAGATCAAGGTTGTAGATAAAGATAGAAGGGTTTTGGATGCCAATGCTGATGTATTACCAAACAATTTCATGTTTCATACTCTGTTTAAAGATGCAGTGTTGGGATTTAATAATATCAAGATTGAGGGCGGAAATAATACATTCATTCACAAGGCTTTGATAGAAACTATTTTAAATTACAATTCAGATACTAAAAATACCTGTCTTACACCTATGGGTTATGCAGCAGCAGATGATGAAAGAAAAAAGTGGGTTAAAGGTTCAAAAGTATTCACTATGTGCTCATCATTACAACTTGATTTTATGGACCAACCGAAATATTTACTACCGGGAGTTAATATACATATTAGATTGAAAAGGTCCGATTCTGCATTATCTCTTACTAGTGCAACTGGTGCACCAATATGTCAATTAGTTGATGCAAAATTATTGGTGAGAAGAGTTCGAGTAGACCCGTCAGTATTAGCTGGTCATCAATTGGGTCTTAATTCAAAACATGCAATTTATCCTTAAAAACAAAGGAAATTGTACAATTCGCTATTGCTAAAGGTGCTTCATCATTCTATAAAGAACAAATATTTGGTGACAGAAGAATGCCTAATTTTATTCTGGTAACATTTCAAAGTGAAACGCAATATAATGGATCGTATACTGCTTCCAGCTCAATTTTCAAAAACTTTGGTGTTACTTCATTGACTTTGTCGAAAAATACTGATTATAGAGAAACATATACTCAAGATTTCGAGAATGACAATTACTGTGCGACATATATGCAGAGTATTGTTAGAAATCTGGGTTATTTAGATAAAAATTGAATTGCGGAATAACTCTTGAAGAATTTAAAAGCAAATATCCATTTTTCACATTTGTTCTAGCTCCCGATTTGATTTAAATCAGAGTCAATTACCACAAAACGGGAATTTACGACTGGATATAAAGTTTGCAAAGGCTATTACTGAACCAGTACATGTTATAATATATGGGGTATTTGAAAATGAAGTTCAGATTACTGCAAATAGAACCGTGCTAGTATAAATGTATACAGAAATATAAAAAGTTGTCATGGAGTAAGTTGTATTTTATACTCAGGATTTATTAAAGTAGTTCTGTTCAGGTCAATAGAATTGGAAAACAGATATTGGGAAATGAATTTGTAGGAGTTTTTCCTCTTGATAAAATCCCATATTTGAGCAATAATCAAGCCATAATCGTCAATACTCAATCGTCTCATCTTGGTGGAGAACATTGGATTGCTATATATATGAAACCTAGTAATATATTCGTGTTCGATCCAATGGGTTTCTATTACCCTGCTTTGTTGGTATCAAAACTACAAACAATGGGGAAACCTATTGTATATAATAAAACTATGTTTCAAAATCCCTTGACACAAACATGCGGTCAACATTGTTTAGCTTGGTTGTTGTATAAAAAATTTGATGTTTAATAAATGTATCCTTTCCTTTGTTGTTGTATTATTATTTTAATATTATTATTATTATTATTATTATTATTATTATTATTATTATTATTATATTATTATTATTATTATTATTATTAATATTATTTTATTATTATTATTATTAATATTATTTTTATTATTATTATTTTATTATCATTAATATTATTTTTATTATTATTATTTTATTATTATATATTATTATTATTATAATTATTATCCAAAAAAAGACTACACAATCATTGTGCATGCACAAAGTCATGACTAACAAAGATGTGCAATCCCATTTGATACCATTTGATTGGCTGATAGAGGAAAAAGTATTCAGGAATGTGTCTTAATTCTGATGGTTGAGACATGGAAATATTCTGTTCTATATAAACATTGACAAATTCCAAATTCATCACAATTTTATCAAAATTTCAATTTCTAATTTTTCAAAATTACAAACTTTAAAATGTCTAACAATAACAACAGCATATTAAGAAGTCTATTGACTACCGGTAATTTTATTATTTATTTATTTATTATATTTTATTATTTATTTTTTTTTTTAGATGTGTTCGATTGGTATCAAGTTACTGAGGACGAAAGAATTTTGAATGTTGATAGGATTTTCGGTAAATTTAAATATTTTAATTTTTATGAAATTATTATTTTATTTAGAACCTATTATAATTAGCGACGATGATGATGTCGTATTTATTGGGGCAAACTAATGCCCCAGTTTCCTGTAATGTTTTCAATAAACAAAGTAAATTTATTTTATTATAGTAAATTATTTTTTAAAAATCATTTTAGTGATTAATGATGACATGGACGCCCCAATTAATAATGATGAGGAAATCAATATGGAAAATGCCCTCACTTCTATTGAGGAGAATAATGCCCTCACTTCTATTGAGGAGGTAGCTGATGAGGAATCTGATTCCGATCAGGAATCACAATGTAAGCATTTATTTATTTTATATTTCTTTAACAAAATTTTTAAAATTTTTAATAACTTTTTAAACATTTGCATAAATCTTATTCGTAAAATTAATATGTTTTTGAATTATTATTGTAATTATGACGAAATTATGAAGAAAATACTATGATGGAAATTATAAAGAAATTACTATGATGAAAATTATGAAAATGAAGAAAACTATTATGACGAAAATGAAGAAAATTATGAAAATGTTATATTGAAATTATTATAACGAAAATAGAGAAAATTATGAAATTATGCAAATGTTTAAAAAGTGAAACTATATTTTAAATATATCTTGTAGTTTGCAATGAGCAACTACATTAGTTTAAATAATAATAATAATGATAATAATAATAATATATCTTGTAGTCTGCAGTGAGCATGCAGCTACATATCTCTTTTATTATGATTGCCCCCAATAAATGTAGTCTGCAGTCAGCTGCATCAACTATTTATTACGTAATAAATACAATCTTTAAATGTAGTCTGCATGCAGCTGAATCAACTTTTATTACGTAATAAATACAATCTTTAAATGTAGTCTGCATGCAGCTTGAATCAACTATTTATTATGCAATAATTACAAACTTTAAATGTAGTCTGCATGCAGCTGCAATCAACTATTTATTACGTAATAAATACAATCTTTAAATGTAGTCTGCATGCAGCTGCATCAACTATTTATTATGTAATAAATACAATCTTTAAATGTAGTCTGCATGCAGCTGCATCAACTATTTATTGTGTAATAATTAACTCTTATTAAATATAGTCTGCATGCAGCTGCATCAAACTATTTATTATGCAATAATTACAATCTTTAAATGTAGTCTGCATGCAGCTGCATCAATAATAATAATAATAATAATAATACTAATATTTTTATTCTATACATATACTCTCTTTATAATAATAATATTATTTTAATAATTTAATATGTTAGCATGCAACTAAAGACTCTTATTATATAAACATGTAGGTTACAGTGAGCATGTAACTATAGAAACAATAATAATAATACAATCCCATATTATAGTTTACAAGACTTTATTAATATTTTACAATTATTAATATTTATTTCATTTTTATATTGTATTTAAATGAAACATATATCAATAATTGTAAAAGAACTAAATGATAAAAGAAATATAAATGATATATAAATTTCATGATTATATTAATTGATAAATATAATTAACAGGCAAATTTTATCCACATTACTGCCAGGCTTCAACTGGTCACTCAAATTTATGTCACAAAGTGATGAAAAATATTATGGTCGTAAATTTTATGGCATCAAGTACTATATATGCCCAATATGCGAGACTTCCCATAGCATTAAATATTTAGAGTTTTACAGTATACATAAATCCCATTTAAATCAGTTCTCTTTAAATAAAAGGATTTATTTAACAAATTGCGAAATACCGCAAAACCTATAATTAAAACTAATGTAAATAATACAAAACCTGTAAATAATAATACAAAACATGTAAATAATATTACAAAACCTGTAATTAAAACTACTACAAAACATGTAAATAATATTACAAAACCTCTAATTAATAATGTTATTAATGTAAATAATAATTTAAAAAGACCTGCTGTTAGTATTGGGTCTGATGCTCCCTCTAAAATTAATAAATTAGAACAAATAACTGTGGTTAATAATATTCAAGTAGTCGGTTCAGTCGATATTGACGATGAACCTGAAATCGAAATTGATTTTAAGGGGTTCGAAAGAATCTAAGATTTAATGTAGAAAAGGATAACATTGTTCAAATAACGATAAACCGATAAAATCGTTAATAAGTTAAATCATGAAATAAACAGAATGGGGTCGGTGAAAATACAATTCTCCGTATTGATTCAATTTGAAAAAGATGGTGAAATTAAAGATAATTTCTTCTCGAATAGGGCAGAGGCTTTTTCAGATAGTTTTCTAAGTGAGGGGGTTCACAAATTAAATAATAAAATAGAAAATTCACATATTTGGGTAGTGGATGGCGGGTTGTTAAAATCAAGAAATAGATTTTATATTACAAAATTTACACATATGAATAGGCTAGCTGGACATAGTTATATCCCCACACCAAATGCTTTAAAATCGAAAAATGCAATAGTAAACGTTAAAACACCGATGATATGTGCTTTATATATAGTATTTTAGCACTTTTAAAACGTATGTAGTACATATAAATAGAAATAGAGTTAGTTCCTATGAAAATTATCTTGACGAGTTAAATTTTGATCCCATTTCCGACTGTCCAATGAAATTATGTGATATTCCTAAATTCGAGATGAAAATAAAGATTTAAATTTAGCAATAATGTTTTAACTTATAGAACGACCCCTGCTAAGCCTTTGAAAATATAGTTGACGATAATTATATTCCACATCATCCTCAATTGGATATAATTCACCGATCTAAGGTTATAGGTGGTGAACCCTTATACTTACTTTTATTGGAAGATGGTGATAATTTCCATTATACCGCAGTTTTCAATTTGCAAAAATTAATGAACTCGCACCGTAGTAGCTCTTGTAGTGTTCAAATTTGTGTAAACTGGTGTCCCCATTGTCTTAACGGATTTAGACTTAAAATGCGTTGATATTCATGTTGCACTTTGCAGTAAGAACCAGATAGGTACTACTTTATATACCCTACCTAAAGAGAAAAATTTAATTTTTCAAAATTATGCGAAAACCATAACCCCGCCATTCGTGATATATGCAGACTTTGAATTCAATTTTACCGGGGATATAATACACCATCAAAGCATTTGCCAATAACAGCAGGTTTATTATTAATAAATAATTAATAATAACTCCAAATTTTATTATGAGTTTGTTGGGGATGATTGCATCCTATCTTTCTTGCGTAAGGTGGAGGAAATTGCTATGACAATTGTCCTGCCATATTACGAAATTAATGGGAAAAAGCCCATGCAAACCTTATCTTTTCGCTGAAGAGCGGGCCTTTCGTGATTCCAGAACCTGCTACCTTTGTAAAAATTCATTAGAAATAGAGTTAGGGATCATTGTCACTTTTCAGGTAAGTATCTTGGTGCTGCCTGTAGGAAATGTAATGTTTCTCGACGAATTCAGAAAACAGTTACCTGTGGTTTTTTCACAATTTGAGGGGGTATGATCTCCATCATATTTTGAAGTACGGTCTCAATAATTTTCCTTCTTGGGAATTAAATATTATTCCGACCACTACTGAGAAATTCATCTCTCTTATCGCGTACATTAACAAATTGTCTGTTCGTTTTATTGACAGCATGCAGTTTGTTAATTCATCTTAGCAAAAGCGGTTAAGACTCTTTCCGATCTGCCTTTAACTTCTTCTGTTTTCGATGGCGCAATTGTTCGAGCCAAAGGTATCTTTCCTTATGACTTTGCACATCTCTTGAGGTTCTGGAAATCGACTCTTGAATTGCCACCTATCTGGGATTCTGTGTCTAATGATGAATATGCATTAGCCCAAGTTATTTGGACTCAGCAAAACTGCAATAACATGTTAGATTACATGTTAACTTACCTTAAATTAGACGTGTTTCTCCTCGCAGACTATTTTCAACAATTCCGTGAAAAGGCTATTGCTTACAATGGTCTTGAGCCTCTTAATTTCTATGGCATTCCCGGTATGTCATGGGCCTCTGCGCTTATGACATTAACGGAACCCTTGAACTTTTGCAGGACATGGAAATGTTTAAATTTCTATGAAGGAGGGATACGGGGTGGGGTTAACATTTGTTAACAAACATTATGTTGCAAGTTCTGAAGACACAGAACTCTTGTATATTGATATTAATAACTTGTATGGTTGGGCCTTAAGCCAAAATCTGCCTTATGCTGACTTTGTTTGGGTGTATGATGATCTTGATTCTGTCTTGAATGAATGTATGAATGCTGATATCGATAACCTTCCATATGGTTATACTATGGAGGTAGATATCGATATACCTGATTGTTTGCATGACTTTCTGAATGATTTTCCGCTTGCCTCCAGAAAAGATGTGCCCGCCCAAATTCTAAAGTTGAGAAGCTGATGCTCACGCATTGGCCGAAGAAGAACCACGTTCTTCATTGGCGACTTCTCAAGTTGTATATAGAATTGGGGGCTATTATTAAAAATGTACATAGAGCAATCAAATTTAAGCATGCACCCATTTTTAATCTTACATAGACAAAAACACTAATTTGAGAGCCAATTCTACATGCGAATTATATAGGGATCTATACAAATTATTTAATAATAGTCTGTATGGGAAATCCGTAGAAAACCTTAAAAAACGGATGAATTTGAGGCTATGCAATTCATCTGAAAAGATGATTGTATATGCTTCAAAGCCGACTTTCAAGAAATCTATCAAAATTGATGATGACTTGATTGCTGCACATCTCAATAAGGATTCTATATGTTTAGACAGGCCTAGTTACATTGGCCAAACGGTGCTAGACCTGTCTAAACTGAGGATGTACCAGTTACAGTATATAGAATTGGCTAAATATAGAAATGAATTTAAATGTGAGATAAATATCGTTGCCGGCGATACTGACTCCTTTTTTCTTGAGGTTAGGTACTGTAAGCTTGACACTCTTTTGCCGGCAATGATTCGTGACAATCTTTTAGACACTTCCAACTATGACCCTGCACATCCCTTATACTCTAGAAACCTTGATTCTGTGATAGGTAAATTTAAAGATGAAAGTAAAGGTCTAGGGTATAAGGAATGGGTTTTCTTAAGACCCAAGTGCTATAGTTTGTTAGGGGCTAAAGATCATTTAAAAGCAAAAGGAGTCAGGTTAATAGGTACAGAAATTAGGCACGATTCATATTTAGAATGCTACAATGACAACGTAGTATTTTCTGTGCCACAAAGTAGGATAGGGACGCGGAACCATCAATTGTACACATTTAAAAACAATAAATCGCGTTGTCAAACAACGACGACAAGCGGTTTTGGGTGGGGAAAAATTCCAGTCTCGCATTTGGCATATTTAGCACTAGATGATATAAATGATGATCAAATATTTGAAGAAGTTGGGCCACTATTCGGAGGATTAAGTCCAGATTTTGTTTCTGGTGATGAGGAAGGTGGGTCCACTTTTCAATGGTTTAAGTCCAGATTTCGATTCTGGTGATGATCCTAATGATGAAATAGATATAGACGATGTACAATTGAGTGACGAAATTGATATTGATGATGTACAATTGAGTGATTAAGCGATTTTAATATCTTTTTCCTGTGATAAATAATATAACTTTGTAAAAACATTGATTTGTGTTGATTTTTATTAATGAAAAGTTTTCGTATTTCTTTCTATGGATAAAAATTATTATATTGTGTAATATTATTAATCATTCCTTAAGTGTTTAAAACATAGAAAGTATATTAAAAATTGTTTTATTATTGAAAACTAGTAATGTTGTCACTATGGATCAGAACTTTGTTTTGAGCCATTAAAAGAATTAAATTTTTATAAAGTTTTATTAATTTGATAATACTGTTCATATTTACTTTAGTTTGCAGTAACTAAATATCTTTGAAAAAAATAATAATAATAATAATAATATGATCAGTACCCATGTGACTTGTTGAGTGTGAGTAGTACCCTTGTGAGCAGTACCCATAGGGGGACAAAATATTTTGTCGGATAGACTAGGAGTATATATAATAATAATCATAATAATAATAATAATAATAATAGTAATAATAATAATAATAATAATAATAATAATAATAATAGTAATAATAATAATAATAAAACTTAGAAAATAAAAACTTAGAAAATAATAATATTTTTTAAAATAATGATATGTCCTTGAATAAATAAATGACCTTGGAAATAATAAATGACCTTGAAAAAATGACCTTGACCTTTTATTAAAAATTTGACCTTGGCGAGTTATCACGATGAGTCATATGACCTTGGGAATGACCTTGATGAGTCACGCGACCTTGAAATGGCCTTGATGAGTCATGGTCATTGTTTAAATTACCTTGATGAGTCATATGTCTTTGTTTAAAATTGAATTTGACCGTGACCTTTTATTAAAAATTTGGCCTTGACCTTTTATTTAAATTTGACTTGACCGTGACCTTTTATTAAAAATTTGGCCTTGACCTTTTATTAAAAATTGACCTTGAAAATATAAATGACCTTGAAAATATAAATGACCTTGAAAAATAAATGACCTTGACCTTGAAAAAAAAATAAATGACCTTGAAAATAATATTTTGAAAATAAATGGGCCTTGAAAAATGGTCTCGGGAAAAATTAATAACTTTGCCGATGTTAATGATGATGATACCTTCAATAGCTCATTCGAAAGGTCTTGCACTAAGCTTCAAAATAAGCTATCGTCCAATAAAATCCGTTGTGGGAACATTAATTTTTGGGATGAAAAAAAGTATGTCACCGCTGGATCACTTAATTAAAACAAAAAAATTAAATTAAAAAAAATTAATGACCTTGACCTTGACCTTTTATTTAAAAAAAAATTTTTTCCGGGGGGGGGGGAGGGGGGGGGTATATGTGATCTTGGCGGTGACATGATCTGGCGGTGACATATCATACTACTATCCTGGTGCCGATAGACTACTCAAATACGTTAGTTAAAGGAATACATACTGAAATGTGTCACATTGGAGTAAAGAAATTAATTAGCTATATGAGCAACATATTTTTTTGGCCAAACATGCAAGAAACTATACAAAACTGTTTGAGAGTATGTGAGATATGCTGCAGAAGGAAAATAGTGCAGGAGAAGACAAAGGAACGATTGTTGCCGATAATAAGTTCAGAATTTTTAGAGCAGTTGGTCATTGATATAGCACACATGAAGAATGGTGGAGTGTACAAGTATATGCTAGTTATCATTGATCGTTTTAGCAAAATGGTCAGTCTGACCGCACTGGAGAGACAAGACGAGAGATCGATTTTCAAAGCCATATTGGAGAAGTGGATATACCGTTTCGGAAAACCGCGAAATTGTCTGTCAGACAGAGGGAAGAACTTCGATAGTGGTTTTATGAAAACAAATCTAGGAAGACTGGGTATTACGCAACAGTTCAGTTCACCATATCAGCATCAATCTAACGGTTTAGTTGAGAGAACAATACGGACAGTCAGAGACTTGCTGGCAACATCATTAGCAGGTGGACTAGGAGAGCGAAATTGGACGGAGTTACTTCCTCGAGTAGAATTTTGTATCAACGTGACACAACAGAGCGCGACGGGATTTTCTCCATTTGAAATTGTTTTTGGGAGGAAGATTAACCTTCATTCAACATTGCCTCAGACGACATTGGATACAGTTGAGATACATAGATTGGTAAGAGAGAACAGTGAGAAAGCAGCTAAACGAATGAAAGAGATGGAAACAGAGAAGAGAACGAATCGATGTTTCACGGTGGGGGAGAAAGTATTAGTTCGGAAAGAACCACAAAATCGCGACAAAGATGGACTACAGTATGAAGGTCCTTTTGTCATATCAAAGTTTTTGTCAGAGCACCAGGTGGAATTGAGTGACGGGACGACAAAGAAACTCAGACGAATTGAATGGCTTAAGAGATGGGCAGTTCCTTAAAGAAGGGGAGAGTTATGGAAAGTTGTTTGTTTTAATAATATTGTTTTTAGCGTTTTTCTGAAAAATATATTTTAACTGCATTTATTATTGATCATATGAATTTAGAAGTTGAAGACATCATAACTAAGCATACACATTGCTTTTTCTTTATTTATTTCAATTTCTACACTGGGTCTTCCTCCCATATGGTTATAATTAATTATAAATTCTTTAGGATTTTCCACTTTTATATTGAAAGTATTCAGACTTTTAACGGTACTAGAGCGATAGGGTTTAAAAATTAATTTATTTTCATTTAAATTATATAAATCATAAATATTATAATAATTAAGTTCATTGAAACTATTATCAAAATACATATCAACATTCAAATTACATTGATTCTCATTCAGATCATACATACATTCACAATCATTCAAATCCATGCAAACATTGTTCGAAATATCACTTACATTAAATTTAAGGCTCCGATCACGTCCCCAGATTCATAGTCAAATTCGTTTGGGTCATCTTCCACTGATCGTTCGCACTCGTCTCCGAAAGCAGCCATGTACCGAGAACTCTGGAACTTCCTTTGTGAACTAACTTCATAACACTGGTGTTTGAAGTGTCCATTCTTGTGACAATGGTTGCATTTGACATTTGGGCATTCTGATCTTAGATGACCTTCTTTTCTACAAGCCCAACATCTTCACATGCGATTATCTTGGTCTGGATAAACATTTCTTCTAATCGATCCGTTAAAATGTCTCGCAGGCCACTGTAGTCCTTCTTGAAATTGTCCTTGATTTCTGGTCTTTTTGTACACATTTCGATTTCCTGGTCATTGAGTATTGGTTTCCGGTCGTCCCATCGTCCGACTTTGTTCGATTTTTTCATTCCTTTGACGATGATATGGTTTTTTTGGTTCCATGTTTGTCCTTCATTCAACATCGCTACTTTAGCATAATTTTTCTTTACATGTTGTATCGAAGCAATGTTTTCGATTTCAATTTCTTTTTTAATATCATCATTTTTGACCAATCGTATTTTTTATTTCTTCGAATGTTTTTAGTCCTTGTAATTTTAAATCTTTCTTAATTTCTCTATATTCGAGAGCATTTTGAATTAAAAATATTTTCATATTTTCTTCTGTCAGATTGTGCTTGACTACATTCTTTGCTAGCTTCTCTATTTTTTTAAAAAATTCATTAAATTTTTCTCCTTCTCTTCGAAATGATAAGGCTTCGTTGAGATTATTTGCCAAGTTAGATGGTTTCATAAAGGCATCGTGGATTCTTTTCTTGTAGTGAATTTCAGGATCCATTTCCTCGAACTTTCGCGTTGCTTCCATTGATAGAAACGCTTTGATAGTAACTCCTCTGTGTTTTTCAGCTGTCTGAGTAAGCTCAAAAAATTCATCTGTTTCTTCAATAAATATTTCTATGTCATCGCCGATTTCGAATGTTTATGGTGGTCTGATAAACTGCAGCATGGGCGTGGTCGCCATGTTAGGATTCGTCTTAATTTTAGACATTAATAAATTCAAAGTCGTGAATAATTATATATTATTTAAACAACATATTTTCTTAATTCATTTCTGGGGAATTAATTCAAATCCAAATAATATTTCGAACAATATCAACATTCAATTTCAACATACCACGACATTCAAATAATCAAATATAAATACTATAAATATGAATAGTTTATATAAATACATCTTACAGTCATAATTTCAACTTCGGGTGGATTGAAACATGCCATTTGATGAGTATATTGGTGTGGATGATGATATTGATATTCATGAAAATCAAGATGATCTAATCATTGAAGAAAGTGCTGATCAGAATTTGGAAAATGATAATAATTTTACTTTTGAAGATAATGTGACTATAACGGAGGCAAAAGAGGTTTCACGCAATTTACATTTATTTTTATCAAGGAGAAATGATGTTGGTGAAGAATTGATGAAGGCAATGAATTTATTTGAAGAATTTTGTCTTAAGATAAAAACTACAAAAATTCAAAAAAATATTTTTGAATATTTCGTTGTTGATTAAATGATTCCCAGGATTTCTTAATATATCTTTAAACATTACTTTTCGCTATATAGAGTGATTTGGTTTTTCAACTGGTTCAAATTTTAATATGTGTGTATATATATGTGCAATATTTTATTAATGAGTCAAATTTTTAAAATTGTGTGCATACTGTTGCTTAATTATCTACTTTGTATGTTTACTTTCGTGTCATTAGCATAACAAGGAAAATTATTTTATTTTATAAGCGTTTTTAAATATTCCTTCTATAATTCAAAAGCTCAATAATTCAAAATGAATTTCAACGTCCCGAAAAATTCGAATTATCGGAGTTTTACTGTATGTTGAAATTAATAAAAACTTAACACGTTGACTGCCATATGCCCCGCCCGCAGTACACAGTACATTTTTATACATATGCCACGTGTACCGCCGGCGGTACATACATAATATTCCTGAATAATCATGTTTTTCTTGTGGCAGTGGGCTTAAATTGTTTATTTATATACAGTGGTAAGTAAATTAAGGTGGTGGCAGTATATATATTGGTGGCATATATATAAATATATATATATATATATATATATATATATATATATATATATATATATATATATATATATATATATATATATATATATAAAACTAGAAAAAACTAGAAAAAATGTACAGGTTTTATGGCTAGTAACTTAGTAAGTACTAAGTAGTAACTTATTTCGAGATAAAATAATATAAATGTGTAATTGTTATGATTATGAAAAACCGTGGTCAAATAAATGATGTCATATTATATAGCTGGTTTGATATATAATTTTGATCATTATTATAAGACTAATTTTAATTTGCACCTTTTTAAGAAAAAATAAAACTTAAATAATTTTAATTTAATAATTAGTTAAATTTACATTTTTATAAAATACTTTGTGCACTGAAGTTTCCCAAAATTTGCGCAGTTGCCCGTGTGCGCAGCTTAGAGGAAACATTGTTTTAAACCCTTATAACTTTTGACATCCTGGTAAATTATTATCTCTATATTACCGTACAACTTTTAAAATAATTTTGAGTTCAAAATAGAGTTTCTGAACCTTTGAATATTTTGATCCATCATGGTTTAATCCTAGAAGGATTAATTAATACTTTTTTTCAGCATACAAAACTTTACATATAAAATACAAATTTCCAAAATCAAAAGACCTGACTCCTTCATTTTGACAAAATTCAAAATAATTCTATTTAAAATAAAAATTTGACAACATTTTAAAATAAAATGCTAACCTTATGGGGGTCTAGCTTTGTTTCGATATGCGAATTTTTGTAAATTTTGTTATGGTTCCTCGTGTGATACATTGATTTATCTTGCTACTTAATATTATACCTTGTTGGCGAGAATTTATACCATTTTATTTATGAGCTACTTTATAGATATATTATAAAAAATCAAAATGATAGTATTTAAGCTGTGTGCTAAAAATGTCAATTATCAAAATCAAAACCAAAAGTATAAAATAACAGAGATTATTAAAAAGGAGAGGAGTGTAAAATATATCAAAATACATAATTCTAGTGGTAACATCTGCATGACTGAAATGATGGTGAACCTACATTATTATGAAATGGAGGCTCACTATCATATTATTTAATAAACACAAACCAATTGTGTGTGTCTATAATATCATCATTTTAATAAATTAATTAAATTATTAACAAAAAATTTCAAAAGAAAAATATTTTATAAATGTTTGAAAATTTATTAATTTGTTTTATTAATGTTTTATAAATTTAATTACGTTATTATAAAACAACTTGAGTACCCGATAATTTGTTTAATAGAGAGAAAGCCACTTTTGTAATTTTTAGGTAATTTAGGTAATTTATTAATATTTGAACAACATTTGTATGTTATCCCTGAATAATGGAACTGTTCAACAGGACTACGGAGCCAACTCCGGAGATACTTCAAAATATTTTTGACAATTAAACAATGTTTTTTTAAATTAATCAATTTATTTTTAACAGAGATAAATTGGATTTCATTAAAATTCTCTATTAAAATTCTTAAATAATATCAATTATTCAAATTAGAAGTTATTATATTATGTTAAACTTAATCATATTTAATTCATCTAATTAATTCTTTTAATAAAATTTAATTTATTAATTAGAAATATTTCAAGAAAATTACATTTTATTAAAAAAGTATTTAATTATTTCATTATCAAATGAAACATTAAATAAAGAAAAATGTTTAACAATATCGAAAGAATTGCTATTTCAAATAAACTTTCATAAATATTCTTAAACAATAATTTCGGTATAAAAGCCCGCAATAAAGGCTTTGTTTAAATGTCTGTTTCAACAATTGCAAGGAAAATAATAATACTAATAATGATAATAATAATAATAATAATAATAATAATAATAATAATAATAATAATAATAATAATAATAATAATAATAATAATAATAATAATAATAATAATAATAATAATAATAATAATAATAATAATAATAATAATAATAATAATAATAATAATAATAATAATAATAATAATAATAATAATAATAAATAATAATAAATAAATAAGAATAAATAATTTATAAACAATAATAATGATAATATTTATTTAAAGTTCATTTATATTCATTTAGTTTTTAACTATAGAAAACATGACCGTCTTTCTAAATTAAATAAATATGAATGAAATTGTAAACTAAAAAATCAAATCAAAGATTAATAAAAAGATATTTAATTTTACTAATATTTATTTTTATTTAATTCGACACAATATAATAATAATAATTTTTTTTAAATAAAATTTGATTGGTTAAAATATTTCAATAAAAATGAGTTGTTATTAGATTTCAATAATTTTTTATGATTCAATTATTTATTTATATTTTCGTTTTTCGTTTTGCATTAGGGTTAGGTAATTTTTATTAATTTGACAATGATTGGGATTATTATGTTTAATCTTTGATAGAAAGTTTGCTATCACGTAATAGGCCCACTCGGGCGCCTAATTGCTTAGATCCAAGGATGAGTTCTGACAAAGCTGTTGATGGGATTTATGACTCAAATATGAACAATTGTGAGTATTAATAAAAATTATAACAAAATTTATTTTTTAAGATTTCTGTTATCATAGTCAAATCGAATTCAATGATAAATGGTGGCTGGTAGAGTTGGACACGGTCTCGGTTATAACGAAAGTAGTTATTTATTGGAGAACGGATACCTGCAGTAAAAATATATTCATTTTTAACTTTTTCTAAGTGTACGGAAGTGCAAACACGCCTCAAGTCAATAAGAACATAAATGAAAAGTTCCCGGATGGAAAATTACAAAGGCTTTTTCAAGAATATTATCTGTGGTATATTTCACACATAGGTTGAAAAATGTCATATGAATGTATAAAGCCTTAATTCTGTACATATATTCATATAATGTGTACATTTACCAGATTTAGTATAGATCTGTGTCAGGATTTTTACATAGTTTATTTTCTTTTTGAATTATGTTGCCAGAAATAAATACTTTGCTTCTGTAATCGCTTTATGTATGAATTTTATATTTCCATGTATTTCTCCATGTACACGGAGAGAAGGTTAATAAATAAAGAATGTATTTAATTGAAAATTTACCATAATTTATTTATATTTAAAGGTGACAGAATGAGCAATATCACCATTTTTGCGAGCCATGATGATCAGTTGAATTACTTATCAGCATCCCCCAGCTTTTATCAAATTGGATACTATAAAGGCCCCTCCTTAATGAACAATTTTCTTATTGAATTAAATTTCACAAGACTGGTAAAATAATATGAAATGATTTCGAAATAATTTTTTTGTAGGTGGCCAAATCTGTAGGAATAACAAAACCTTTTGGAGATCAGTCCATAGATTTGTGTGAATTCGATGTATTCGGATACCGTTATATAAAAGCAGAACCTTATATCTGTAAAATATTATTATTATTATTATTATTATTATTATTATTATTATTATTATTATTATTATTATTATTATTATTATTATCATTATTATTGTAAGGAGTTAGTAAATCTCTATATAAAATTATTATGGTTAAATGGTAGAAGTGAGATCAGTTAGTAGAAATAATTATTTCTCTTAAATTTTTATATTTAAATTCTATATTAAATTATATCATATTATATTAAATTAAATCAATTAAATGTATGACCAGTAATTACATTAATATTAATAATTATCACGCCTCGGTGTTTAAATACTCTAGTAAACGGCACAATTTTGAAGTTGTTATAAAAATAAATGCTTGAAGAAGACTTGAATTTAATTGCGTCTAACAATTATTATTATTATTATTATTATTATTATTATTATTATTATTATTATTATTATTATTATTATTATTATTATTATTATTATTATTATTATTATTATTATTATTATTATTTGA
>CAUHTR010008033.1:23999-89832 GCA_959609185.1 Schmidtea polychroa
ATATTCAATTCTTTAAATACATTTAAAATCCCTGTAGACTGGGCACTTTGAATATTAATTATAGGATTTAAAGATCTTATTATCAACGCCTCGCACGTTACTCGTTCCCAGTAATTACTCAAACTCTTCAACAAGATCTTAAAATCAGCAATACTTAATTTTTTACTGGTACACTTCCTAAAATGATCACTAATGTGGGTCAATTCTTTCCGTTGGCAATGGTCAAGAACTCGAGTGCAGAGATGACGGCCAGTCTCTCCAATATATGTGGCATTACACCCATTACATGAAAATTGATACACGAGTTCTGAACACAGACCAACTGGAATTAGAAGACTTATTAGTGAGCATGCTACCAACCTTGTAAGGCGTTGAAACAATTATAAATATAGTCTAATCTACATGTTTAAGGATCTTATGCTTGAATTCCCTGAAACCTTCAGAATAAGGTAATACCAACACATATTTTTGATCAGTGTGCTTAGATTTGATTTTTTCACCTTCCGAACTTGCCAACATATTAACTTTAACATCAAAAATAGATCATTACTCTCAAATAAACCTGTGTAAGGATCATGACTCAATTCATGATTCATGAGTATTCAACATTCATTTATTAACCGCCTCTTTTGTCATGTGCTAGAGAAAAGATTTAGAATATTCATTTTTAAGAAATAACATAACCAGAAAATCAATACTTTTCACTGAATTGATAAACGTGGATGATAAAGATGATAGACGAAATAGACATAAAACGAATACATGCGAAATATGGCGAGAGGATTAGTTTATCGTGCATGGTTATGTAACTTCTTTAATTTAATTTAATTTATCAATAATCTATTTATGATATATTTAAAATTGAAAAAGACGAATAAATATAAATAGTTTTATATATAAAACTCTTAATATTTGTTTGTTTGTTTGTTACTTTTTCTCTTCTACAAACTAATCTCCTGATCGAAAGTTTTTTTCATTAAATACATTATTCGTAGCAAACGGCTTAAATTATCACTTAATTGTTTTAAATTATTTAAAATAATAACATTTACATCCTAATTTCATTAAATTACCCATTGTTAAATATCTATTGTTAATCCTCTTTTATGAATTTTTAAGTCAAAAAGATTGGAAATAAAGTTGAATTAATTAATTACAAACGAGACCCTAGGATAAATGATAAACAATAACTTTGACGTTTAATTAGGACAGTCTATTTTTTACAGTATTTTTACAGTGAATACACTATTATGTAGAACAGGGTTAAAACCCCGAGCGCAGCCGTGTAGTGATGCATGGTATAAAATTATAAAATAATAGTTTAAATAAAATAATAAAATGATAACTTTAAGCCTTTTGCTGCGAATAATGTATTTAATGAAAAAAATTTCGACTATAAGATAGTCCTTGAATACATTTTTCGCAGCAAAAGGTTTAAATTATCATTTTATTGTTTTAAATAATAAATGCTGCTACCAAGAAATCATCACTTTATAATAGTTTAAATAATTATAAAAATAATTTTTATTGTTAGCAATTTTCAGATATGGGATTTACGTAAAAGTAAATGCGTTCAAACTTTCAGTGAGCACATGGACGATGTTAATTGCGTTAAATTATGTCATAACAACTTCGGGGTCTTATCTGGATCAGATGATGCTTCATCTCGTCTCTTTGATTTGCGATCTGATCAACAAATCGCACTATATTCACACGATAATATTTCCTTTGGTATCACCAGTATCGACATCAGTCGCAGTGGTCGTATTATCTTTTGTGGATATGATAACTACACTGTAAATGTATTTGATTTGCTCAAACAAGAAAGAATCGGTAAGTGAGACTTATTGAATTTTCTTTAGAATTTTATTAGATTTCGAATATATATCAGTGTTTTCCTATTTAACTCCAATTCCCAATACATCCTTTTTCTAAAGTTAAAAAAATATTTGAAACATATAGTACCGAAAATTTGTATCAAATAAAAAAAACATTGATCTATAGTCGAAATTTAAATTAATGCAATTCTAAAGGTTAAAATTAGATCAAAAGATAAATGATTTTACTTCTTGATTATTAATTAATTTAATATTAAAGTCGATTCTTTATCGGTGTGAGGTTGCATTTTAACCCATTAACGTCCAAATTATTATTTTTTTCAAATTTTAAAATTTCACATATTTTCAAAAATTTTGGCCTGTCCTATAAATTGCTATCAGAATTACAAGTATATGTATATGAAAGTATTGAAAACAATTATAAACTGAAATGTTTATTTAAAAATAATATTAATAGATTCATTTCTTATGATAATCTATAAAACAATTTTTACATAATGTTCGTTGTGACGCTGTACAATGGAAAAGGTAACTCTAGTATAACTTTATTAAATATTGTTCAGCTAAGTAATCTGCACATGTACTCATACAGAATACAACACAAAGATTAAGTAAATCATAAGTCGGTTTTAAATCAGTTTGCCTATTAAAATTAAGAACTCCGATTTCATCGTTCCTGAAATGATCCACACTAAATACCTGACAGGAAATCGGTCATTTGCTTCATCAATGCCAGAAAATATATTTTTGTATCTCTGCAATTCTTTCATTAAGCTAATGACTGTGAAGATCAGAAGAAAATTACACAATTTATAAACGATATCTTCAGAACTGTAATGAATTAAATACCACATAATTGAAGTATTAAATAAACCAACTGAATTCTGTAGAATCAATACCAAAGAATCACCGTACAAGAAATTAATAATAATAGATCCAGCAAAAGATAAAATCATAGTCAAAATATAATTCGCCAGCACATGTAATTTAATGAAAGATAGATTATCTTTACTAAAAGTATCTTTCGTCAGCAAAGATACGAGAATAAAATTGTTAATATTGTAATATCGATGCATATTTAGAGAATATAAATAATATGATAAATCATTAATCATATTTTGAAACGTTTTTGAAAGCAACTGCTTTTGAAATATTTAAATGTAAAAATTCTTTATTTAACTTTCAAAAAATTATGATATCACATAAACAAATAACATTAAAACAAGAATTTAATGAAGTTTATTTTATTTTATTTTATTTTTTTTAATTAATCAACAATTCCATTTGGTGCAGAACCACCAATGGAAGATCACCACACTATTACTGTACACTTTCCATAATAAGTTAGTGGTTTAGCTTTGCAACTCTTTCCTTGATATTGCCTCTGTTTTTCACGCTTTTCCATGAAATGCCCTCTTCCTACTGTAGTTATTGTATTTAAAGTTAATATTAGATTGGAAACTGCTGCAGATCTAAGAAATTCTAATAAACTGATATTTGACTTATTGACTCGTTTGTAAAGAAGCCATGAATTTACTATTGCCATATCAATTAGTCTTGTGAAAATTGGCCAATACCACTTCTTATCTCTGATTTTAGTGGCATACTTTCCAACAAACAAGTCATGTTGGTCCACGCCACCCATATATGTATTATAATTTTTCAACACTTGTGGTTGAGAAATTAAACGTTTTCCTTTTATCTTGCGATCCCATCTACTGACTTGGGTATCAAAATTAGATGTAATAGTTATACATTTATTGTCATTTCATACTACTCTTGTACTACTCTTGATCCTAAAGTCAAGTCTTCACGCTCATTTTTATCAATTGTTTTGCCAGTTTATGTCAAGATTATAACAGTATCCGCTGCTTCCCCAAAGAGCCCAAAATTTATAGCCAAATAAAATAGTATTTCCATGTATAAATTGTTTCAATGAATTGTGGCCAAAATATCTCATAATCATTTCATCATATTAACCATATTTTGAAAAAAAAGGTAGTCCAAATAATGAAGGTATTCAGGAAATTAATAAATCTCTTTCCAAAAATGACTTAGAAATTTGAAAATTTATATGAAATTTAAGTGGAATGAAATACGTCTTGATAATCGTTTCGTGAATATTGGCGTATTCGACTATGTCATTACAATCCCTTATCTCTTATCTCGAGATTCAATATCTAATCCATTAGGTTTTAATGAATTATATATATATACAGTAGACCCTCGCCTTATGACCGCCCGATCTACGACCGCCCGGTTTTACGACCTCGTTTTCTGGGGCCAATCATGACCATGACTCACAATTACGACTAGCCTAGCCACGCATTCCCCCAGCCTACAATAGTTAGGCCCTAACTTCAATGAAAGTATAATGACTAATTTTGTAACAAAATACTAGACATTCATGTTTTCAATCAAAATACTACCGAATATTATTAAGTATTTTGTTTATTTTTAATATTTATTAATAAGTGAATGTTTTAATATCTAGTGAATAATATTTAAAATACAAACAATATTTCTTTCATAAAAAATATTTAAACTACAATTTTATTTAATTAAATTTGGTACAATTGCGTATTTGAGTACAAAAGCTACTTTTCGTGTGATTGAGAAGGGCAGTATTCAATGGAGTCATCGTCGATTGCAACTACATCATTTTCAATTGTAAAATCTTCTATCATATCCATTGATTGTGTTACTTATACTCGCATTTAGTTGCATGAAAATATTTTGTTAAAAAATAGATAGACGAAATTCAAGACCTACGACGAATTAGCCATTTATAACATAGGGTCAATGAGAAATAAAACCTCTCTTTACGACTGCTCACATTACGACTTCGTTTCAGCAACCAATTATGTCGTAATTGCGGGGGTTTACTGTATAAAAACGACGCAGATGGACCTTGAAACTTCGGTTGACAGAAATATCCAGAGGTTGTAGCACCTTCGTCAGACCACCTGGTATAATGACAGGAATCGAGTTGTTGCCTTTAACTTTCGTTTTTATGTTCTCTGTGATGTGAGCTCGCATACTGTCCATTACGAGCAATGCCTTTTTAGTTTTGAAGAATCCGTCAGGGCCTCTTTTTGAAACATCTCTCCAACCATATGTTCATCATTTCTTCATTCATCCATCCCTTTGCGTTGGTTTGAATGATCACGTTGTTGGGAAATGCCTCTTTTGGCATGGTTTTCCTTTTGAAGATTATCATTGGAGGAAGCTTCCTTCCATCACCACAGCATGACAGCACGACCGTAAACTGCGATTTCTCGTGGCCAGTTGTTCTTATGTTGATCCGTTTTCTCACCTTTGTTATTGAGAGTTCGACCCAGAGGAATATCGAAGGTGAGTGGAACTTCATCCATGTTGATAATATGATCTGGAATGATTTCATATTTCGCGACTTTTGAATAAATGAATTCACGAAAATTCCGGATTTTTTCGATGTAGTCAGCAGGCAGTTGTTGACACATGGTCGTTCTTGATCTGATGCAGAGCTGCTGGCGCTTCATGAAACGAAAACACCAAGATGGTCCACCAATGAATTCATCAATTCCCAGATCATTCGCTATTTCTTTGGCCTTAAGACGAACTTGGACGGTTGATATTCCGCGACCTTGAGCTCGCTGCTCCACAATAAACTTAGAAAGCTGATTTTCCCAGTCCTGGCCATCTTGCTTTATGACCTCGATTCGCCCGCTTGGTTCTTTTTGTCAGCAACAGCGCATCTTTTTGATTTTCGCCAATCTCGAACTAGTTTTTCACTAATATTAAATCGCCGCTCAGGTCGCTCGATTGCCGTTTTCCTCAGCAAATTTGATAGTTTGCAGCTTAAACTCGGCAGTGTACGATTTCCTTGTTTTGTTGGAACTCATTTTGCACTAAACTTATATATATAAACATTACAAGCTTTGTGATACCCAGTGCAAATCCCAATAGTAGACTAGTTTCGAGCTTTTGGTTCTCATCAGTATTATGCAGGTAAGTATACAATATTGCTGATTCAAAAAAAAACAATATTGCATACTCAAATATATATTTGACCTACTTTATTTTACCTTGAAATGACACTAAGGTTTCCTTACATTAAATTACTTATTATTAAGATACAGTCGACTTTCCTATAACACGGTATTTTTATAAATTTGATTTTAAATTTACCTACTTTTTAAGGTTTTTTTTATCTATAAAACTTGCTTATATTTCTTTGTCAGATTTGCTGTAATCATTTTTGACACATAGTTTGTTCATTTCATGCTTTTAGAACTTAAATTATCTAAATATATCATTTAATATAATGTAATAATGTAAGGTTGCAACACTTTTTATATAAAAATAATAATCAATAATTAATTTGTAATTAATTTGTATTGATTTGAAACCTGTAAAAACAGCTCTTTATAAGAAAATTATGTGCTGTGATTTATACACTGCTAAGGCATAAAATAACTAATTATCTAAAGCTGAAATTTAAAATTGAAAAAGCTATCATTTTGAAGCGTTTTAGCTAGTATATTAAATACAAAACTTTCTCATTTTCCCAATTTTGATTAAATTATTATAGAAATTAATCATTCACTGTTCTCAAATATTACACATTTAGGTTATTAATTTTCTTACAATATCGAAACAATAATACTTTAATTTTAAATTATACAGTGAGGTAGCAGTATAATTATTGTTTTATTTGCATGCTCCCGTTTGGATTATTTTAAAAAGTTATTTCAATTAATTATTTTTCTCCTATCTGAATTTATTAATATCCAAATAAATGTTATCATTTACACTGCTGTTTGGTGACTAGGTTTCGAAATTTATATATTTATTTTGCGATACAGACTATTATTTAGGAAAAACAAACTCTAATAAATAATAAGTTTAGCATTAAAAATTAGGGATGTTTATCTAGTAGCACAGCAGGGTTCCTTTAAAAACTTTATAACAAACTTTTCAATTATTGCTGAAAATATTATTGTAACTATTTTTCTATTGTCGCTTAACTGATAACCTGCAAACAGCTGCCGTTTTTAAAAGATAATTTTATGAATAATATCGCAAATACGTGTCATCACATGAAATTAATTAAACACACAGAAACAAGCTTTCAGTTAACAAGTTAATATATTAAGTGCTTTAATTCTAGATATTGGTGTAATATTTTAAACAGAGAAAGTTCGAACGAGTCTCGAATTAGATACTGGCCGTAGTTATTAATATGTATCTCTTGGTATGATTAAATTTCAACTTTTTAGTCACTGAAAGTGTTAAATTTTGTCTTGAAAAACCAAGCGTAGTCATTTAAAGGTGATTTGATTTTTTTTTGAAATATGCAAAATTAATATAATTGTTTTTTGTGAAAGTTTAACCCTTTCCAGCCCAAATTTTTTCAAAACAAAAAAAAAATATATGCAGTAATTAGGTACCAAAACTACTTATTTTATCATAAAAATATTTTACTTCATTTTTTTTGTTGCCCCCTTGTGCCAACTGTTAAAAACATATCTTACTATAGTTCTCACTAGTTACTGCCAACCGTTTTGGTAGTAGAGAGAAAAAAACTGAGTTTTTAACTAATGATTCCATTTGGAATCACTGGGCTGGAAAGGGTTAAAATCTTTATTGTTTTTATTTAAAAATTTCAATAAACTACAAATTAACCACCCGATAACCACAAAAAATTGTTTTCCATTGTATTTTAATCATTTTGAATATATTTTCCTTCATTTAATTTATTACTATCCGGTAATTAATAAATTTATGTTTAATATTATATTTAATTATACATAAATTTGTTACTCGTTATTTGAACGAGATTCTTGTCATTGTGCAAATCCATTATGATATAACAAACTTTTTATTTTCTTTAGACATCTTTAATAGACATTATTGAATAATAATACTACAGAGCACACAAAAATTAACTGCTAGAGTTTATCAATATTATTGGGGTTAGTACAAAAACCAAAAAAAATTTATATATTAATGGAAGGCATAAAAATATTAGTTAAATCAGTAAAATTGCAAAATTATTTAAAAATTACAAAAATCAATATCGAGTATGGTTGAACGGCGAACGAGTTCAGAAATTATAATGAAAATTTAATAAGGTGTGAATGGAAAGTTAAATACGAAAAATAAATTAATTAATCTGTGATGGAAAGCCCGAGCTAATGGGAAATCCGAGCCTATAGGAAACCCGAACACTGAAAGAAACCCGATGCGCAATGAAACTATAGATCAGATAAGAGAGGGAATCTTTTGAGTGTCAATATAGGATAAACAAAATAATTGCAAATCTGTAGATAATTGCCCTCAGAAACAGTGTTAAAAGAGAGAGCTCAGAAACAGACAAGCCGCCATTTGATCGAAGAAAAAAAATAGAAGCTCAGAGAATCAGGCGATCAGTGATCATAAAAAGAAATATAGTAATTCAAAAAAGTTTAATCCTCGTATCAGAAAAGGTGATTGATCCTTGGGTTTTCTACCCTATCGAGTGATAATTATATTGAATAAAGTTATTCTGGGGTTGGGTTTCGACTTATTGGTTTTAATAAGAACACGAGGAGTAAGAGAGAGAATCGACTTTAAAAATAAAATCCAACAATATTTTTAAATTTATTGAAACGTAAATTTTTATATATTTCACTATAACAAAAAAATAGACATGCTTCATTTAAAGATAAACTGCTCATATTCTAATATGCTACTAATACATGGTGTGCCAAAAAGAATTCATTTTTGAAAACGATAATCTTTTCGTGATGGTCATGATAAAGAACGGCTTCTCAGCGGCAGTTATTCAGTTATTGTCTCTGATTGAAGAATAAGATGGCAGGTAAATAAGGATCTGGCAGGCTATTGTGAATATAGTTAGTGACAATATTTCAATGGCCGAGAATAAGCATATTAATATGAGAGATTTAGAATTATGCAAAATTTGGACTTTACAAAAGGGGTTAATTTATTTCCAATCAAGACCAAACAAAGGTTTTGCTTAGGACCTGTTTTATTTTATATCCAGTCCTGAGCATAAGATATTATTTTTAACTTTTATTACTACTTGAATATGAGGAAAATAAATTTTTCTATAGGTTATCCTAAGAAATACACTTTTTCATACCTCATAACTGTTTTCTAATTGTGTAACCTAATTGAGACAAATTTAAAAACATATTAACGAATCCCGTATAGAAAGGTGTTGTAAGACATCCATGAAATAACATGTTAACATGTATAACAAAGTATGTGAAACGATTTTAAATGTCAAACAACTGATTGGGGCCACTTGTGCAGGTGGTCAGTAGGTGTTTAGGGATAGACAACAGCTTGACACATTTTTGGGATGCATCGCCGGATACGGCGTTGTAATTATCTTTTGTGAGTGACTAATCATTTTCCACAGGCCCACTCTGGAGAAGGTTGGGAGGGTTTGATTCCTTATGGACAAATCGAATGTGGAGTTGATGAATCAAGAACTGCGTTGCTCCTGCTATTAATGAAGTCAAAGTGAATGATGAAATATATCATGTCACATGTGTGTGACTCAAAAAATATTATCTGTTGTTAATATCTCCAAAAATCATACATATAATATATACATACATTTATTCTTTCTTTTGTCCTGATTTTGGTATCACACCCGTTATACATCACCGTCTCAATGTACCGCCAATGTAAGTGACAATTGTAATGAAATGTTGTATAAGGAATCTCTTATTTTTATGTAGATATTTTACCATTCATCGCTCTATATGAAAATAAGCTATTCGTTGCATAATATGAAACAGCTGTTGAATCATGGATACGGATCATTGAACATGACAATTTGTATTTCAACTAATAACTTTTATTTGCCAAAATTCTATTATATTATTGGAACGACTTAATAAAATTGAAAGGGGAGTTTTATCGTTTTCTATGATTCTTAACTTCCTATTTTGTTAGATTGATTTTTACATTAATGGTGAAATGTTGTCCTGTAAAATATTAGTGATTAACTTTGATAAAAGTTTTATTTAATTTCCTTTTAGGAATTTTCGTCGGTCATGACAGCCGAGTGAGTTGTCTTGATGTCACTCAAGATGGTGTAGCTATATGCACAGGTTCATGGGACACGACTCTTCGAATATGGAATTGAGATTTAGTTCATTTGCCAAGACTTTATTTACTTTTGCTCAAATAAGCCTTATTTTTGCTTTTCAAAATATTTGTAGTGATTTTTTGGAAGGGAATATTTATTTGTTTATGTAATATTTATCATAATGTGCTAAAACTATTTACTTTTCTATGAAAATATAGTTATTGAAGTTTTATTACAACTTTATGATAAGTTATATTTGTTTAATAAATATTTTACTGTAATTTTATTTCTTCATTTACATGTAATTTAGGTGAAATTAAAATTGTCCGTGTAGAGACATGAAAATAATTTGCATGAAGTTTTTATTGAAAATGACATTGAAAGTCCTCATATAAATATTTGCTCCAGCAGTCAATATTCCCACGAAAGCATGGTCACTTGATCTAGTGATTGTACTGAGATTGTTGATGAACTTGCATTTTGGAATGTAGACTCCAGTATCGTACGATGTGAAAGTATTGGAATATTTATGTAGAATAACTTTTTTCATTAACTCCTTTTGGCAATTGAAGACGGATAGGTCAGTCCGGCTCTAATGACGAACTTTATCATGAAAATCACTAGAATCGCGAATTAGTATTCTAAGGAAAATTTCTTTGGTTGAATAGGTGTTGATGATCAAGCTCATGAACAGAGAGATCACAACTATGAAAATCAGTTTCTCGAATATTTGGCATATTTCTTTTATTGATTTTGATTAGTTAACTTTTGAGATGTCGAATGATTCATGAATTGTTTTATATCGTTTTTTGAATGAAAAGAATATTTAAACAATAGTTTTAATTTAATTAATTTAATAATATATTTTAAGTTTAATTATTAAGTTGATATTTTTATTAATGTGGAAGTCAGAGGCACTACAGTCCGTTGAACAGAATCATTTGTTTAGGTTGGTCTGGCAGTCAACTTTTATATGTCAAATTCACTTTCGGGTAGAAAGATTTTTGAGTCGATGGAAAAGTTTTTCATCATATGTTGAAAAATTCAGAGGTAACAGAATGATGTCTTTTTTTATCTATTTTCTTAATACAGCTTTATTAGAAAACAAACGACCACCATATAACAAATCGAAGATTAATTTCCAAGAAATTTATCAGAGAATATTGTCTAAGAAAGATTGTTTGAAATTGTTTCAGTCAAAGGCTATTAATTACAATGTTAATTCCATTATCAAAATGAAGGAAGCAAGAATAGTTAGTAATTGGAATATCTATTAAAACAAAAGAAAAATTTTATATTGGATGAATTTTTAACAAAAAATGATTATTGTTTGAATGATTATCGAAATCATAGACTTTTGTGATTGCCACCGGAGAACAATATACATTATTATTAATCAAAAGTTGAGGAAAGCAGGAAATCGTATTGAGGTCATTTTTTCTTTAAATGCTCTAGTTTCTGACTTAGCATGTAACTTGTACGGTGTCGCATTTATTGTAGAGACTTCCAGTCAACTCTGTACACGAGTTCAGGAACATATCCTTTTGAAAGGTTTGAGTATTTTTATCAAGTATGGGAAAATTAAAAAGAACAAATTTAAATAATTTCCAAATTGTTTATTAAAACTTTGACAATGGCTGGGATTGTTTACAGCATTAATGATTCAATAAAACCCCTTGTGTGGAGATCTTTGTCAACCGATAACCATCTTGACTTTTAAAAAAAAGTTCTCGTGACAGATTTATTAAAAGATTTTTCGGCAAATTTTTATCTAATTTTAAATCTTCTATAATCTATCATTTAACTACTAAAGCTTAGTAAACCCTGCCCTGTGCTAAGAGATGTTTTTAGAGTTCGTTTCCCGGTTTGTTTGGCAGCCCTCAATTTGTGGTTATCGGTCCCGTAATTACTTGCTTTAGTGTACCAGGATTTGCAATTTTTTGTTTAATAATGTGAATTGAGGCACCTGAGTTTCTTCAAATCATTTTTGATTTTAAGTAAGTAATTTTATAGATTAGTAGATTTATTTTCATGTAATAAATTATTTTCAGTGATTTGTTTAATATCTTTAAATTATATTAACTCACGAAACGATGGATAATAGGTAACACAAGACTTTATAAAAGACGGGCGGATGAAATGATGAAGAGTCTGAACAATATAGATCAGTAAGATAGATATGAATGTCTACACACTCTACAGTGGAGAAGGAACGCTGCCCAAACTTTTGAACAAGCATTGAAATTTTGGCCAAAATAAAGAGTTGAAAATGCATATGCTAAGATAGAATGATGGGAAAAATTTCCAGAGTTATTCACGATACAAAATATCAGAGTGAAACATTGACGAATGTGTGTTCAAATTTTCCAAAGAAGTGAACGATGAATAACAGCCATTAATATAAAGTGCATGAAAACAACGCAGGAAAATTTTAAAAGTCCCATTAATGAACAAAGAATGATAACGATGACGTAAATCCTTATATCAGTAATCAGGAACTCATCCAGAAGAATGCAGTAAGAAGTGGAGCTCATTTCCTTTTTTATTTTTTACTACATTATAAATTTTCAACATGGTTACGAATGGCAGTAACTATGAATATAATGATAGGAAGAAAGGAAAATCATTTAGTGTTTCAATATCAAGGTTTAATTGAGGCCATAGAAAGGAAATAAGTAAGCACCAACTGATAGGTAGAATAATGTTTTAGTTTTTCGGCTACATAATTAACCCGAAACAGTCAAAATAGCGGAAGTACGAATAATTTATTTAATTTACTTTTAGTCATTTAATTTTTAAAATTTATTAAAAAATTTCTATTTTTATTAATCTATTTTAATTCAATAAAATATTATTTTTATTTCTTCAATTTAACAAAATGTTTCTATTTTTAGCAATTTACTTAAATACAACAAAATTGTTACTATTTTTAGTAATTTACTTTAATACAACAAAATTGTTACTATTTTTAGTAATTTACTTTAATACAACAAAATTGTTACTATTTTTAGTAATTTACTTTAATACAACAAAATTGTTACTATTTTTAGTAATTTATTTTACCTTAATCAAAACTTTATTTTCAAACTCATAATTGAATGACTTGGTAAAGTGCTTATTACTAATAAAATCAAAGTTTTACAATATCATAATTGCTAATAAAACAATATTATTCAACTATTTTCGTGTTGGATATAAAAATACAAATAAAAAAATTAAATCAATTATATAAGAGAAATAAAGAGGGAATAATTGATTTCCCAAATATTTCACAAAAAACCAATTATTAACTTATTTATTAAATAAAATGATTAAACATAGCTTGAATTTTTAATTGAAATTTAACCAATCAAATCAAAAAGTAAAATCAAAATTGTTGCGAGAGTGTATTGTTTAAAATTTGGCAAATGCGTCCGTCACAGTCATCAAGTCCAACAAGCCGTTGTTCTTTACAATTTCCGCATTTTTGGCACTGATAAAATCGGCAATAAAGGCAGGAAGTACTAGATAAATAATGAGGAGATTATCAACAAATATGATGAGGACATTATCAATAATTACAGGGATGTTTATCGCTTCTACTACCATCCATGTGTACGTAAGTTATTCCATTATAGAACCATCCTTCTGGAAGTGCTTCCAAATGTCGTTCACTCTAAATAATTCTTCCCGTAAGAATATCCAATGAATAGCAAATTATTAAATCAAATGTTTTGTAATACTTTTGTTACGTATAAACCAAAAACCTTAAATTTGATGAAAGAAATGAATGTTATGGTTGTGCCAGAAAAGTGAAAATTAATAATGAGAAATTAATAACAATTACAAAAATCAATATTTTCGGAAGAAAAAAACAGATAGACCAGAAACCACTGACATAAGTTTCTATAATAACTTTATTTTAGACAATTTTGAGAAAAAAGATATTTTATTTTTCGAAAATATTTTTTAATTCATTTTTAACGAAATTAAGTTAAAATGTCATGAAAATTACAAAATATCATCGTAAGAATTATTTTTGAGTTAAACTTAAGTTAAATATTCATTAGAATTTCTGATATTTGTTTTAGAAATATTTTAGAAAAATACATTTTTGACGATTGATTTAATTATTTAATTGTAATTAAATATATATCTGACTTTTACATTATATCGAAATAATTATAAAACAAGTTTCATAAAATTCCTAAAAAACCTGAAAACTAATTAAAAATAATTTATAATACAAATGTTGACTAAAAGTAAAATTTAAGAACTTGAATAATGATCTCATATCTATATGTATCAAATTAAAGCCTTAAAATTTACTTAAAATTAAACATTTTAGCTAAAATAAATTTCTAGAAAAATGAAATTTATTAAATTAGTGAGTCAATTTAATTAAACCAATTGATGTAGACACTAACCACCATTATAGAAAATGTATCTCAGTGGTGTTTGGTGTAGACAGAGGCTCAAATGTTGACTAAAAGTAATATTTAAGAACTTGAATCTCATAAATATATGGAATCTCATAAATATATGGATCATAATTCAAGCCCTAAAATTTACTTAAAATTAAACATCTTTAAAATGGCTAAAATAAATTTCTAGAAAAATGAAATTTCTTATAAATTCGTGAGTCACCAATTATAGACCAATTGATGTACAGTGTACAATATAGTATAATATAAATATAATACATTGTACACACTAACCAACACTATATAAATTGTATCTCAGTGGTGTTTGGTGTAACAAGTGAAAAGATCTATGGATTATTCATAATTTGTCATCAGTTCTTTTCATTCAATCTATAAATTTGTTTTTTCTAGGGTTTTTTTGCAATTTAAAGTGAGTTAATAATTCTTAACATAAATTTTATGTTTTATATTATTCTCATATTCTTTTTTTATCTATCCATTTGAGGTAAAAATGGCGAATATTTATTAAATAATGTTTTTAGGTTTTATTTTACTTTACTAAGAGATAAACAATTCTCTCCAAACATGAAATTTATTAAGCAAAATGAACATTTTGGTATTCATAATAACCATTTAAAGCGAAACTCGTATTCATCATTTTCTGTTTTTCACTTTAAGTTCTCGATGACTCATAATTTTTTAAATTGGACTCAGCAGTTTCTTTGACATTGAATTTTTAATTTTAATCCACTACACCTTTTCAAAATAACATCATTTAAATAGTTTTTATTCCATGAACTTTTATTACGTATTGAAAGTTTATATGCTTTTTTTACTGTGTTGTGTTTGTATTTTCAATTTCTATATATGAATTTTTATTCCAAACAACATTGAATTTTTACAAACAAGTTTATTTTTATTGATTTTTTATATTATAGTAGTTTTTATTCCATGCAAACTGTTGTATAAATACAATAATAAATAAAGCTCATGATTTCTGACAAACATTTTTTCTGATTATGAATCGACAAAATTTGATTTAAATTTTGAATTTTCGAATTGCATGTGTTTTTTAGTATGTGTTGTGTTTGTGTGCAGTATTTAATTATTCTACCACTTTTTAAATTTTTATAGTGTAAGTGTAAATTTTGATAGCATTGCACTATCAATGAGAACATCAGCGTGAAATCAAAGTAAGTATGTATGTTTCTATAATGTAAGATTATTGATGTTTTTCTTATATTATAGGAAACGTATCTGAGTGTTTTCTGGTGTATTATGAGACATTTATACCTTTGGTTCCGTTGGAATGAATTTTTATAGTGTGTTAGATAGTCATACACTACAACCCGTTTTACATTATAATTTAATTTAATCTATATTTTTTAAAGTGAGTTTTGTGTCACGAAAGTTTGGGATTTAATTAAAACCAATCAAAATTTTTGCGTTAAAATCGACTTAAAATTGAAGGGGAAAATGAATATATGTAAAAGTGTATTAAAAAATCAACTAATATTTCCTTACGTGGATTTCATCAATCTGTTGTAGAGTCATATCAGAAGCGGTGATTAATTTCTTTTTTAAAGGAATTTGGCGCTGAAAATTTCGAAGCACTAAGAGAAAATTTTCTTTCAAATTTGAAATTTTTTCCATATCATTCGAATTGACGGTTTCTTCCGATGTAACATAAATTCGAATGTATGTCGATTGGGTATAGGAAGTTCTAGAATAATCTCCACGATTTTCTTTGTTTGGCAATGCAAAAATTATTAGTTGCTTGGTTAAAGATACCGATGTTAAAGAATAAAATCGTTTAGGGTCTGAAACGATTGATAAATACATTAAAAATTAATTTTAAAACTAGTGTAAATATTTCCAGGGACAGATATGTAAAACATGTAAAATAATAAAAAATGTCAATTAAAAACAATTCGAATATGAAGTGATGTTCAGCTGATCTATATAAAAATTGAGCATTTGGAAATTGCATTAAGTATGTAATCAATCGACAATATTGTGCACCAACTGAAAATTTACTTCACATATACTTAAAGGGAGTCAAATTCAGTATGTTGCCAAATGATCATACAATGGATAATAAAATTAAACCTTACATAGAATGTCAAAAGGAGGGAAATTATAAAAGTGTGAATAAAAAATGATTGAAAAATCTATTTAGAAATAAAAGAAATAAAATTAGAAAATAATAAATTTTAAAAAACGATTTGAAGAGGTTTTGAAAATGTTTTTGGTGAATTTTTATAAAGGTTTGAATAGTGAAGGATATTGTGGTGGTAGGGGATGTGTATTTTTTGTTTTTTTCCAAAGACTCAATAACAGTTTTAACTACACATTCATCTTATCCGCAGAAAAGTAATGAAAATATTACGTGTTTATTCTCTTCAACACCTGTAAGTGATTTTTGGAGCTCATTAACTTTCATATTAACAAGATTACAAATACAAAATTATATAATAATAGAATTATAATTTTTTAGAATAGTACTAAATAAAATAAGATATAATGCAGAAATATAAATAATTCAAATAATTACACAAAATAGAACATTCTAATTTTAAATTTTATAAATCATTCCAAAAATCCAATGAAACTTGTTTTAATTGTATTTTTGAAGCGATTGAATAGCTGAGACATTTGTTAACAAAAGTTCAGAGATTGAGAATTTCCAAATATTGTAAGGAATTGATCATTTCATGTAATTATGCATTTCATATAAAATTTATATAGATTTCGATAAGACTTTCTAATGGCTCACTACAGGAATGATGAAATAAATTTGTGTCTTGAAATTAATATTGATTTGGAATAAATTTTGATGATTTCAGAAATTAATAATTGCAATGTTATTAGTAATTGATAAACATTATTGAAAATTTCCAAATATAGTAAAGAATTTATTACTTCATTTAATTATGCATTTCATATAAAATTTATATAGATTTCGGTAAGACTTTCTAACGATTCACTACAATAATGGTGATATAAATTTCTATTAAAAATCATATTGATTTCGGAAAAAATTTTTTAATGATTTCAGAAATTAATAATTACAATGTTATGGTAATTCATAATCATTATTGAGAATTTCCAAATATAGTAAAAAATTTATTACTTCATTTAATTATGCATTTCATATAAAATTTATATAGATTTCGATAAGACTTTGTAACGGCTGACTACAACAATGATAATATGAATTTATGTATTGAAATAATTATTGATTTGGAATAAATTTTGATGATTTCAGAAATTAATAATTGCAATGTTATTGTAATTTATTATAATTATTTATTAAAATATATATTATTTAATTTGCAAACACATTTTTGGTGCAGTTTTTTATCAAATGTAGGAAAAACACGTGGAAAGGTGTAGGTTAATATTGTTCAGTTTAAAATATTGATAATTATCTAATAACATAAATAAACAATATTTAATCATTAGTGAAAACCACAAATGAAAATATAAATAAATCATTATCCATTTGCACTACTGGTATAATGAAAATAAATATAAAACCTGCCTTCTTCAATGTTTATAATTCCTTCAATGAAATATATATTCCCGTTGAAAGGTGCACACGTCAGATTTTTGAAAATTTCTAAAACCATAAACTATAAATTAATAATAAAAAAATAATGATAATAATTGATAAATAAATATGTAAAAAAGTTAATATGGTCGATATATTTCATTAGGAATTATGCCTCGATCTGGCTTCTCGTGTTCAATCAAAATCAGTAACTCTTATATAAGCACAATTGAACACATTATATTCGATGAGTTACAAAATAGAACTCTGCGGTAGAGTCCTAATGGATGTCACCATGCAAAATACAATCTGCCTAGCTAATTCCGTTTGATTAACAATAATGCTAAATTTGATAAAAATTATTTGTTTGCTTGTTTTCAATTTGTAGAGATTGATGGATGAAACTACTGATAAATAGTAGGTAGTTAGTAGCCCGCTGGAACAATTACCCCCCCCCCCTTGTAGATTGTTCCAACTTTTGATTACGCAATTGTTCCAACTCATTTTATCGTATGGTTTTATGATTTTAGGTGTAGTAGAAAATTTATATTAAGTTATTTTTAAAAATATTTTAAATGTCTATGTTAAACTGTATTTATTAAAAAGCTTGACTATGAATGAGTAAATATATCGATGTTTTTATTTGATATTCACAAATTTTCAGGCACTGCCTTTTTCAAATTATTTAGATTATAAATCACTGGGATGAGCCTCTGTCAACACCAAACACCACTGAGATACATTTTCTATAATGGTGGTTAGTGTCTACATCAATTGGTTTCATTAAATTGACTCACTAATTTAATAAATTTCATTTTTCTAGAAATTTATTTTAGTTAAAATGTTTAATTTTAAGTAAATTTTAAGGCTTTAATTTTGATACATATAGATATGAGATCATTATTCAAGTTCTTAAATTTTACTTTTAGTCAACATTTGTATTATAAATTATTTTTAATTAGTTTTCAGGTCTTTTAGTAATTTTATGAAACTTGTTTTATAATTATTTCGATATAATGTAAAAGTCAGATATATATTTAATTATAATTAAATAATTAAATCAATCGTCAAAAATGTATTTTTCTAAAATATTTCTAAAACAAATATCAGAAATTCTAATGAATATTTAACTTAATTTTAATTCAAAAATAATTCTTACGATGATATTTCGTCATTTTCATGACAATAGTTTTTTTAAAAATAGATTTAAAAATATTTTCAGCGATCATTTTTGTTCTAAAATATTCTAAAATAGAGTTATTTAAGAAACGTATCTCAGCGGCGCATTTCTATATATCGGAAGTTTGTATGTGTTTTTTAGTATGTGTTGTGTTTGTGTGCAATATTTAATTTTTCTACCACTTTTTAGATTTCTATAGTGTAAGATGTATCTCATTGCACTTTCAATAAGAACATCAGCGTGAAATCAAAGTAAATATGAATGCTTCTATAATGTAAGATTATTGATTTTTTTTTACTTATATTATAGGAAACGTATCTCACTGGTGTTTGATGTAGCAGTGGTTAGTGTGAACATCAATTAGTCTTATTAAATTGAGTCACCAATTTAATGAATTTCATTTTTCTGGAAATTTATTTTAGCCATTTTAAAAATAGCTTTCAGGTAAGATTTTAATTTTAAGTAAATTTTAAGGCTTGAATTTTGATCCATATAGATATGAGATCATTATTCAAGTTCTTAAATATTACTTTTAGTCAACATTTGTATTATAAATTATTTTTAATTAATTTTCAGGTTTTCAAGAATTCTATGAAATTTATTTTAGAATTATTTAGAATTATTTTGATATAATAAGTTAGATATATTTTAATTATAATTAAATATTTAAATCAATCACCAAAAATGTATTTTTCTAAAATATTTCTAAAACAAATATCAGAAATTCTAATGAATATTTAACTTAAATTTTAACCCAAAAATAATTCTTACGATGATATTTTGTAATTTTCATGACAATTTAACGTATCTCAGTAGTAGTTTGGTGTAAGAGAGATTAACATTATAGATGTGTTTATTCATTGTAACGTTGTAACATTGTAAAGTTCGTATTTATAAAATATATTTGTTTCTCAGAAATATAATTATGTAATGTTTGAATCACGACTTTTTAGATAAAAATATAAATCAATTTAGTTCAAATATTTATGAATAAGCCAATATATATTTATAAGATATTAAAAAGAATCCGTAATAAACTGTATGAAAAAGGAAAGTAAAAGATTAACTTACCTCGAGAAGCTCTTATAATATTTTCCTTTAATAATGGTCCATAAATTGGATAAAATATTTCATAAAACCTTTTGGAGATTTTTTTGATATTCTCACAACCAAAATGCGTTTGATGTTGAGTTAAATTGTAGAGGACTCTGGCAAAATCAAATCTCTCTTGTTGAAAAGCGACTTTCGAAAGGATGGTATCCAATTCTTTGGTTACATCAGCTTTTGGTGTGAGATAAATGGTACATAGTTCATTTCTAGCCCGCAACATTCTGTGCAAGGTGGTTGTTTTGATTGAATTCTATAATGTTTCCATCAACATCATCATAGAGATCAATTGAAAATATACGCTATCTGGTCCGGTGAGAATAATTGTGTTCACCCATCCTTCATTACACATATCCAATAGGCCAGGTAAAGTATACCTAGAGTTTGATTATAAATGATAATTTATGAAAATCAAACATCACTCTCTATTATCCAGATATGCCGTTTCAGGATTAATGCATACAGTTATATTACCTGAATATAATAAATAATATATAACTAAGTTCTAGGGAGTTAAAATGAGTTCAATATCTCATTTAAGTAAAATTGAGGTTTAAATAAATGTTAGGGTTTTTATATAATGATGATTATTATTATTATTATTATTATTATTATTATTATTATTATTATTATTATTATTATTATTATTATTATTATTATTATTATTATTATTATTATTATTTTAATATTATTATTATTATATTATTATTATTAAAAGAACTATAAATCAGTAATATATCGATGTTTTTTTGATACTCACGAATTTTCGGCACTGCCTTTTTCAAGTGAATTTGATTACTATTGCATTTAACAATTGTTTATGGGGAAAAATATATTTATTTCGTATTTTATAAAATATTTTATTTTATAAAAAAAACGTCTTTTATTTTTTATATATTTTTTTAATTTTAAATTTTAAATTTAAATCTAAATCCAAACCTGAATTTAAACTTAAATTCAAATAAACGTCTCAGGGATTTTTTTAATATTAATTTAGTTGAATGTTGATGGGCGGTTTAAGTTTTTTAATATAAAGAGTCTCTGTTGCAAATCTTTGCAATGAATTTTTGAATGCATCTTGTAACATTTTGCATTTTGTTTCGTGTAAGAGTGGTACTGATTTGTGCACTTTTTTCCATTGGTCGTGATAATTGCTGGTTTTGTTCTTGACGTGTTCGTTGTTTGGAATGTTCTACGTGTTTCACCTATGTACGATGGGTCACATCTTGTGCAAGTAATTTGGTAAACAATGTTCTTTGAGAAGCAGAAACATTTGGTGGAGGATTGACATATACAATCTCGATGAAATAGGTCTGATGTAAGAGATTTTTGAGACTTACGAAGCTGTCATTTCAAGGGTGCAACGGTTGTAAAAATTTGGCGAATATGAACAGGCAACTCCATATTGCGAATGTAAGCTCTGATTGTATTACATATCCTATTGTTTGAAAAAGGGAAGCGTAGGTATGTTACTGGCTTATTGACATGTTCCTTTGCGTATTATGCCTATTAGAATTATATTCACTCAAAAAGTATTTTTCTACGAACTCCTTTGGGTAATCCATTTTGTAAAAACCGTGTTTTAAAGTTTTCCAGGTTTCTTGTTTTTTCGTTTTGTCCGAACAGTTCCTTATTGCTTTTTTTCTTATTTTTTTCCTTATTTTTTAGTCTTCAAGCTCTATTTTTAATATATTATTATTATCATTATTATTATTATTATTATTATTATTATTATTATTATTATTATTATTATTATTATTATTATTATTATTATATTATTATTTTTATTATTATTTTATTGTTATTATTATTATTATTTATTATTTGAAAATTACCGATAACAATAGGAATCCTTGAAACAACAGCCTTGAGTCTTCTAACGATTTCACTGGGGAAACTCAGAGGTGGAGCAATTAAAAGTATTCTTAAGTTGTTATTGTGATTGTCATCAATATTTTCAAAATCCTTTATTATATTCTCTGTTGCAGAAGTTACGTCTTTTATTAAGATTGGATTGACTAATAACCAATCAAAATCATCATGTATTATTTTCATTATTTTCTAGTAAGAAATTCCTAAAAGATTATCTCAACAATAGATATAAATCACTCCTACAAACCTGCCCACTGCCAGGGAGGCCACAAATAACAGTGACGACAATTGATGATTGTTCATTGATATTTGGTAATGGTTTTTTAACATTCATCAATTTTTTGTAATCCATAAAGGAATGGCATTGCCATTTTTGTTGACAAGATTCAAATATTTCCTTATGGGATTCGAAAATAGTTTCCAGGTAATTAATATTGTCATAGTAACGAAGGGAATAATTCATCACCATTAATTGTGCAAATACCCGTATGCAACTTTTTCTATGAATCAGAGAATAATTCATAGAATTATGGACTTTAACCAATTGCGATTGGTGGACATCTTCGCTAATTCCATCAATAATCGATTGTGAAGAAGGTTCCGATACTGACAATTGGTTATTTATCATCCAATTTTGAATGAATTTCCAATTTATATCCAAATCCGGGCATCGAATTTTGGTGCTGCTGGTAATTTTCATTGTTTCTTTCCATTTAGGAATTACCTGATTGTGGAATTTATTAACATTAATGGTAGATTTATCGATTTACAATGCTTGTTATGGATTTTCTCAGTTTGCTACTATTCGAAAATATCAAATGCAGAACATCCTTTTCGTTGTTTTTATTCCATATCCAATTGGTATTTTTTGATTTGCTTACTTGGCAGGTAATGGAGAAAATTGTCCAATCACAGTACGATTCCTGTTTATATAAGCACGGAAATAATTTTTACATTAAAAAATAGCAGTAATATTATTTTTAATTTTTGTAATAAATTTTTGAAAGAATTTAATTTCAATTTTTCGAACTGCTGATAAAAATTTTTTTATCGAAACTTTTTTTGAGAAATTTTCAATTTTTTACAAAGTATATTACCGATGTTGTGCGTAAAAATATGAATACTGTTTTAAAATTGAGCTTCTTATATTGGAAAAAGAATTCGACATTAATTTCAAAAAAATTTTATAATTAAAATTGTATAATTGAAAAGAAATAATTACTCCTTCAACCACTTCGACTGAATCGGGATAGAGAAATGTAGCTCCAACTTTTTTGTTGAATAATAGAAGTCGATCAGGGAAAAATGTGCAGCACACTTCAATAAATATATATCGAGTCATTAAGTTAAATTCATAAAAAATTTACATTGCTGAACTGTAGTTTCTTGGAAATGCCGATTTGTTAGGATGATGTCGGTCATTTCAGTGGCCAGAGGTTCTATTTCATAGATTTCATTTATTGTTTGATGTAATTTTGATAAATTCTTCATGATAGATAAAGCATCGTTCAATATCAAATTTAGAAAAATAAAATAATTTTACGCTGTTAGTCCAATAACTGAATAATGGAACTTTCTTCCCGAGTCGTAAAACTGACGTCAAATTATCTTCTGCTTAAGCAATATTTAGAAAAATAAATTCATTTTATAATTTTATTTATAATATTTATAATCTGTAAAAGGAAATTAGTTTATCATAATAAATTCATTATTTGTATATTTTATGTAATCAATTTTGTTACCAGTAAAAAAAAGAAATTTGGAGATATCATAAACAGAGATTGGACAATCCTTACAAAATTTATTACATTTCAAAGAAAATTGTATACATTAAGAAACCAATCAGTTTTTTACAGTAAAATATTAAATGCATGATTTTGTAACAATATTTTTATTGAAAAGAACAACAAGGATATCTAGCTACCCATACAGCTATTACAAATTAATTTCCCTTGTTAAAAATTATAATAAATCATAGGAAAATATCTAATAAATAGTCAAAATTTTAAAAATTCAGAAAAATTTATTAAAACATTATCATAGTTTATACGCCATATGCATTGGGATACCATAACAGTATAAAACTAAATGATCCTGGGTTCGGTAGTGACGCCTTCTTCGTACATTGCACAAACTTCTCAAGATGCATCCATAGCTTTTGTACCATGATTGTACGGAAAAACCAATTTGTTTCAAAAATGCATATCTTTGTCAACCTAGTACTCTATTATTGGATATAAAAATAAAGAAAAAATTCGGAAAAACGATGACAACGTTCTTGCAAAATAAAGAATTTGTACACGTACAACACCTCGCTAAACACAAGCAAAATAGCATAAAAAATATAATTGAAAAAATGAATGGACTTGTACCTCAACCTCATAGACATAATTTTGTTTTTCATCTATAGATCAATGAGTAAAATATAAAATATTGATCTATAATCGAAAACTAAATTAAGATAAATGAAATTATAAATGAAAACAGATCTCAAATAAATCTGGCAGACTGGTAAATTATGAGCTCAATGCGCGTCTGTGTGCGCGTTGTATTGTGTGATGGGTTTGTGTGCGCACACAGATGCGAGCAATGTCATTTTTTGGGTTGAGTTGTTGGTGTGTCGCGTCTGTGTGTGCTTTTTGCTTTGTTGATTGGAATTGTGTGCGCACACAGACGCGAGCAAGAGGTAGGACAATTTTTGATTAGATTTTTTGTGATTTTGTAATTTTAGAGTTGTTATCGATTTGAATAGAATTATGAGTTGTTTTTGGTTTTTTGCTGGAGTCGAATGATGATAAAATATGGCTGCTTTTAATGAAGAAATTTATGAATCTGATAACTCAATGGAAATTGGAAATACTACCAACGAAACTGATGGTTCCTTTTTTATGATCCCAAGAGATCCTGATAACGTTAATGGTGTTTTTGGCCAACTAATATTAAATTTATTTGGTGGATGGATTTCCGTTGGTATTCGATGCAATAATTGTGATGTAGTAGCTACACAAAGAAAGGTTCCAGATAAAATGATTGAGAAGAGTTCAGCTACAAGGTTGTTTAATATCACTGAAAGTCCTGGAGGTGTCATGACTGGTATGATCCCTGATTATCGATATCAAGTATGTCGTGCACAAATGGAAGCAGCTCGATTTAGATATAAACATGGATATGAAATGCCTTGTGACATAATATGTCGTTCTATTGCGGATATTAAGCAGCTTTCTACCCAATCAACTGAGATGCGACCATTAGGTTGTTCAATGATGGCATTATCTTTTGGTATTGAAATGGACAAACTGTTATTATTCAAAACTGATCCCCGTGGTTCTGTGGATGAAAATAAAATTATTATTCGTTATCTTGAATTTAAACACAGACTGAATCCAATAATTCCTTAATTTCTGAGATTGTGAATAAATAATAATTTAGACTCTTGGTAATTATTTCAGTGAAACAATTTTTTTGATAAATTTAGAGTATTCGTTATTACATTATATAAATATCTCTCAATCAAGGGTTATAGTGTATTTTTATTTATTTTGTTATAAATGTGAGGTGTTTTCAACTGAGAATAAAATATTTCAATGATTTATTAAGATAATTTTAAATGATAAATAATTGACTATTTAAAATTACTTTTAAAAACATTTTTATATTGAATTTTTTAAATTGTTAAATTAAAAAATTAAACAAGCTTTTTATTAGTAAGTCATCATAAAAATATTTTAAATATCGAAATTTTAATAAATGGTTTTTAAAATATTTTAAAATATTTATTCACCTCTGAAAAATTGTTTGGAAATTATACAATAAATAAAGACTTGGAATTATGACGTTAACTTTGAACCGGATTTAAAAAATAATTTAGAATGTGTTAGCAGCTTCTAATAATAAAGATTTGTTTTAATGTGAAATCTAAATAATCAATTCAGGACCATTATTTTTCAAATAAAGAAAACTGCAAGGGATTATATATATATATATAGGCACTTTCGACCCCTTACTCTATTAACACATACAGATCTGCTATTCTCGTTCCAATGTCCTAAATAACTTTAATTTAAACCCAGCAATTTATACTTCACTTTAGGATTGTTTTTTTCAAAATATCAATGATATTGAAAAGAAAAACTCAAACTATCAAAATTTCGAATAGTAGAAAATTCTATTTATCGTAAAACTTATTAACGAGAGAAACTGAAAAGAATTGAAAAAATAAAGAATCTTAATCTAAAATGCAATTATCAGTAAAATTCTTTATTGCTTTTGTGCACTTTGTCCCTGGATCTAGTCAAAAGAGTTGAAACAACTCTCGGAGTAATCTTTTGTTTGATATTTAAAGAATAAACGGAAGTAAGTAATTGTTTTATTATAAATCATAATTATAAACTTTGGACCGCGTTCATTGCATCAGGAAAACCTTAAAATCATCTACATTCTTGTTCACCGTTCACTAATACATAGTGTAGATAGTTGTGCTGCATAGGAGCCATTAATCATTAGCAGGCTATTAAGCAAGGATTCAATTGATCAAGATTTTTCACTTCTTGTAAATATTATACGAAATTAATAGTTTGTCTTCACTTCTTTTCATTGGAACTTAGCAACTGGCTTAGTTATCTCTATATTGATATTTCTATTTATCTATTTTAGAATTTACAATTGAAGTCAATTTCAATATTAAGATCGCCATCAAATTTTCCGATCTTAACATAATTATAAATTCAATTATAAAATGACAAACTAATGGTGAAAATTCTAAATGAACATTCATGAAAGTTTTTTACAAAAACTGTTTTCTATTAAGCTTTTTGGCAATTTTGTGGAAGTCAGTGATGTGAAAATGTTGGATCGGATATTAGCTAAATCTTTACAATATTAGTAAAACAATAGTAAACTCGTTTAAGTATATTGTTGGTAATCCCGTGCTATATTTTCAATCCCGAGATTTCGGGATAGTATTTACCTAGTTACGGGATCCCGGGGATCTTTAAATACCTGTTCATGAAAGATATTAACATATTATTTTAACAAAATTAATAAAATGACACATTCAAAAATAGGTTTATAAAAACAGTTTATTAAATTATAAAGAAATTAATTGTTTTTATAATATTATACGTTAAATTCATTGGTTTTATTTTATTATTAATAATACTCTTAATTATTAAATTATAAAAATACGTAATTAATTTTTATTATTTTTAAAATATGTTTTGAGGAAGCACAGCACATCCAAATTTTCACCGCCCGAACAAATGTGCTTTTTTAATAGCTGCATTGAGTTCGTCTGAAATACTTAAAGGTTCTTCAAGGGAAAAGGAAAGAGATTCAGATGGAGAGTCAGAAGAATCTGAAATAATTTCAAGAGGTGTCTCGTTTGAAACAGAAGTTTTAACTTCGGACTCATAAGCTGTTGGTGATGTAGCTGAATTTGGAACATCAAATCTTTCGAGTAACTCAGTTATTATTTTGCGATATTTGATGGAAGGAGGAATTCTTACAAGCTCTATCTGTTCTACTTATGTGTAAATACTGAAGTAAATCACTGATATCTGTTCGCCTTTGTTGCATGCGAAGAATGAGAGCTGAATGCAATTTTTGACTTTGTTAGCATTGTTAAGTTTTTTAGTTAAGAATTTTTCAGTAAACTGTAAGATATTTTCCCTTTATGCTTAAAAAGTCAAATACCAGGATTTCGAGATTGCTAAACACTGTGGAATCCCGGGATTTCAAACCTTATTTAAATAATAAATCTAAATTATAATTAGCATTTTTAATTATTAATAGTTCAAAAAATAACATAAATTCGAAATAAATACATTTTCAGAATTTAAATATAAATATTTTAAATTTTATATGTTGTAGAACATTATTAATGAATAATATATTAGTTTCAATAACCCATTCAATTACCTTTATTCACTGGAGTACTAGTAACAACAAATGTATCAGCAAAGATTACTGACCCAATATTTTCACCTCGATCCTCATTTATTATGTCGAATACGACACCTTGAATTATGATCAAAAATCCTTGAGAGTTATTAGTATCACCAATAGTAATAATTCTATGGTGATTTGTTAAAATAAATAAAACTAATAAAATTTAATAATAATAATTAATAATTACCAATAATAATAATAATAATAATAATAATAATAATAATAATAATAATAATAATAATAATAATAATAATAATAATAATAATAATAATAATAATAATAATAATAATAATAATAATAATAATAATAATAATAATAATAATAATAATAATAATAATAATAATAATAATAATAAAAGTAATAAAAATAATAAATAGAAATAAAAAATAATAACATAATTAACCATTAATATTTTTTGTATTTCAATAATTTTCATAATAATGATTCATAATAATAGGACTTTATATCAAAACATTTTTTATATAAGGTACATGATATTTCGGCAGAGCTTTTATCAAATTTGTATTTCCTCGTGTATTTATAAACACGTGGTAAAGGCGTGCCGAATACATCGTATACCTAAAATTTAAAAAAAATCTTTTAATCTACAAGATTACAAATATTTATATGAAAATTATTGAATAATAAATGACAATAAATAAAAATATATAATAATAATAATAATAATAATAATAATAATAATAATAATAATAATAATAATAATAATAATAATAATAATAATAATAATAATAATAATAATTTTTCATTGTAGTAGCATATTTTAAAAATCAAATAATACGAAAATTCAATATTTTTGTGTACATTTAAATAACTATTGTAAGATTCGAAAAAACACCTGGAAAAGGAGGTGCTCAAAATTCGTTTAAAATAAATAAAAATATTGATCTGTAATCTGAAAACATATGAAGATAAAGGAAAGTGAAAATGACAAACATTATATGCTATTGAGTGCTGAAAACTTGTATTAATTGGCTATTTTGAGTTTATTATAGCTTGGTTCATTCTGATTGACAAATAGCTGATGTTGTAATCGTTCAAATTAATAGGTATTTCTTTATAAGTTTCTTACATTTATTTATTTAATGCATGGTTTTTTTTACATAATTAAAGTTTTAGGTTGTCTCTTTATACGTCTTTACAGTCAACTGGTTGTGAGTGATAATGTTTTCCCGTGAATCCTAAGATATATTCGAGCCCATTTGGTGGAAAGATATACAACGGCTAAAATATTATAATAGTATAAATACGAAGCCAAATTAATTCGGTGTATTTCTGCAACAATATACATTAAAGAGTTAAATATAAATTAACATTTTTAACAATTACAGAAAACCGGTCGATAGTAAAAATGTTTTGAAATGTTTTTTAGTTCATTTGTACCTTTTTTTGATGGTTTACTCAAATCCTGTGCCCCTTGCAAACGGAAGGTATTTTGAATACCAACACTTTAATGGTGATGTACAAGCAGGGCCGTGAAAAGGCGGGTCGAAAGGGGTGTCAAAATCGTTGTAACGATTGAATAAACCTTTTTTGAATATATATAGTGTATATTAAAAAACGTGACTATGAATCAGTAAATATATCAAAAAAACTTCGATATATTTACTGGTTCATAGTCAAGCCTTTTAATAAATACAATGTCAATTGAAAAGAAATTAGTGGTGAAATTTGAATAAAGTTCTTATAATGTATATATTTAATACTTTTTGTTCGGTGTAATTTTTTTCGACATAATTCCTAGATTGTTGAAGCAACAAATTTGTAATGTTGTTCCTTGAAGGCAAATACGACCACGAAAAAGTAAGATTCTCTTAAAAATTTAACTAAGGCGTCATTTTATTTATTTCTTTCAAGTTATTTCATAAGCCAAAGAGTCTGTTTTTATCAAAATGTGTTATTATATTTTTCAAAACGCAGCAAAATTATAAATTATATATTAAATCATATAATAATCATAACATATAATAACTACCTGAAGGAACAATCAGAATATCTCATTTTATTAAGTGAATATTTCAAGTGATTTTTGGCTTCAGTTTCATCCTAAAATAAGAATAAATCTAGAAACTGTAAGCATACGCTAGGAGGAGCATAGTTATTAATAATGTATAAAAATTGATGTTACAGTAGTCCCTTACTGCATGGGATATTTATGAAAATTCCTTTATTTTTTGTTTACTTTTGATTTCTTTTTGTTTAATTTTATCTTTTCCTTTATTTTCATTACGAAAATAGATCACATTTTTCCCTAGGTGAAAATGATGTGTTCGATGAGAATCCCTTGTATTAATTATTGAGTAAACGAATATACCAGATCTAGGCACCTGTCCGTTGTATATTATGTAATTATTGAAGAGTTAAGGAAAATTAAAATTTTATAATAACTTCTAATTTTGTTCAACTTGACACTTTTATTTTAATGGTTGTAAATTTCCTTAACAATCTATGAAAATTATTAGTAAGTAAAAGGATTTATTCAAAAAAAACATTGAAACAAGACTCCCATAATTCTCCTTTAATTCTTATTTTAACAAATTCCCTCATCATCTGCTCGAGCTCAAGCTCCAAAATAATTCGGACAGTCATTTTTGGATATCTCCAAACTCGGTTAGATTTAGTCTAATCGCTTTTCTCAAAATTGGGACTCTGATTCACTAAATTAAGATAATTCTCGTTCACTCGTGGAAAGACTTCCTATACTTCCTTTATTAGCATATTCGGTAGCCAATCAAAAGCCTGGCACATATAGATTGACTTCGTCCACAGCTTTAATGTTTCCGAATTAACACCAATGACATTTCATGGATGGACCAACGAGCTCTTTCAGGCTCCACATATGCTAGCTCGCTTACATTAAACTTTGAAATCAGAGATGCCTCCAAGATTTTTTTTAAATCTTTTGCTTATCGAATTTGTTAAATTTGGGTTATTAAAACATTGACTGACTACCTTATGTAAACTTTAAAATAACATAGATAACTGAATCATTAATAAAAATATAATTCAAAAAAGAACTAGATAAGCAATTTCCGATGTTTATTCTGATAATAAACAAATTACAAAATTATTATTGTAATTCTTTTACTAAATCTATAAAATGTATAATATCTATAATATACAATATATCTATAATATCTATGATATCTATAATATCTATAATACCTATAATATCTATAATACCTATAATATCTGTAATACCTTATAATATCTATATTATCTATAATATCTATAATTATCTATAATATCTATAATATATATAATATATTTAGGTACTTCCGTGTCATCTTACCCCCAAAAATTAAATTAAAAAAGAATACATAATTATTAATATTTATTTTCTAAATCACAGTTACAAACTCAGCAAATGTTTCTAAAGAGTTTGTAAATGGTCATCCAGGTGGCCAGAAAACCACAATGTCGTTGAGAATAATGTCGAACACATCGGCACTGTTGCTTAGAACACGTTTGCGCCACATAAACTCACATAATCACATAAATCACAGATAGCCTTAATAAATTCATGTTCAATAATGTTCAATAACGTCATCAATAATGTATTTTCTCATTTTTTATATTGTTATTTTAATTGTATTTTATAATTTAATTTTTGGGGGTAAGATAACACGGAAGTACCTACATATAATCTATATATCTATATACATATATATATATATATATATATATATATATATATATATATATATATATATATATATATATATATATATATATCTATAATACATATAATACATATAATATATATAATATCTATATCTACTACTTGATGATGACAGAAAAACTTTCGAAATGGATTAGAATCTTTAAAACAATTTTGATATAAAGGTTTTGCATTTATTCTAGAAGTCTGGGAATTAATTATACTAATTTATTAATTTATTTAAAATTTTTGTCCCGTTTATCAAATTTGGAAATCTATATTTACTACAATAAAAAACTAAAATTATTACCAATACAATATTTTTGGAACTCTTCAATTTAGAAATGACAAAGTCAGAGGTTGATATTATAGCATTGTAGGCAGTTGACAATTTCCTGAAAAAAAGTTCCGTAAAAACATTCATGTAATTTATATACAGAAATAATTTCTAGTAAAAGAAACCTTACAGCAAATAAAAAGTTAAAATAGACTTACATTACATCGGCATAAGTGTCATCCATTTCTTTACCTATTAATTATTACTATTAATAAAATATTTTTTGAAATAGAATATAAATTTAATTTAATTAATTAAAGTGAAAGAGACTATCGAAAAACCTATTAAATATAAAACAAAATAATGATCTAAGTCTCAAAAGAAATGAAGATAAAAGAAAATGAAAATAGATCGATGATAGAAAAAATAAGATTCTTTTGATATTTAATAATTATATCATATACGTGTAATTCAAAAAAAAATCTTAAGCGCGTAAAGTATTTGGTCAAAACTTTGAAATATATATTCATCTTGGAAATCTTTTGTACTCAATAATATCTTATCAACTTAATTGACTATGTTCTTAAACTTTTATACGTCCAATCTTTCAGTGCATATGGATTTACAACAAATACAATTAAAGTTATATCGGATATGAGAATATAGAACAAATATGTTACAGATTTGATAATGAACATGTCACGAATCTTACAAGTATTGGAGATTATTTTAACATTATTACATCATTTTGCAGAAAATTTGTTAAATTTCAGAAACCTTCAGAACAGTTAAGCTGTGACAGAACTAACATTTCGAGATAAATTAGTTTTATTAATTTTATTATCAGTACATTGATACAATTTATTACTTTTAATTTTAACCAATTCAAAACACACTATATCATTTGACGAAGCCATTTCTGAAGCTAAAGATGTCAACATTAAGTTAAGGGTAGGTCATCAGCCAAACTTAGTAATATATTTATCAGCAGTTTCATCCATCAATCTCTACAAAATGAATTTCGAGCATCTCTTATTATGATTTCAATCATTTTTTGATACAATTAATGAAATGACAAGTGTATGGTAATAACCAAAAATGATACTAAAATTATTCTATCATATGTTCACAGAAAATCTTTGATGGCGTACAGATACTAAATTCATCAGTTCCCAATGTAGTGGATGTTTTTTTTGTACTGTGAGTTATTCGCTTTTTTAAGAACTTTATTCTAGTTTTATACTTTTAACCTTCATCATATAACATATGTAATGTAAGTTTGTTTTTAATCATGTTTTATATAATATAAATGTCCGAAATTACAAAGTTCTTTTTGTGTTTTTTTGATTTTTATTGAAAATAATATGTAATGGTTTTATTAATTTAATAATTATTGATCTTATTTTAAAAAATGTTTTTGTTCATAGTTATTTTATGTTAGTTTACCGTAATATTTTATTAATTTAATAATCAACTTAATAATTGCTCAATCAATAAATTTAAAATAATTACTCATCTGACTGGCTTTTTAAATTTTGTAGTAAAATTCATATTTCTTAAATGTATCAAATAAATAGTTAAAAATTTACTCTATATTTATTTAGTTCTTTCCCCGTCAAATTATTAGTTGATTCCAATTTTATGGCGGGTCTTAGTTTATAAAAGTTTAAGAACTGTTTGTATAAGGTATAATACACTTTCAAATCAAATTAACAAAGGCCAGAAAATGAAAAAAGTAATAAACATTAACTATAAATTTGGGAGGGAACATATTCAAAGAAATCTACAAAACAAACGTGACATCAAAGGACTATTATCATCTATATTTAATTAATATTATATAGTTACTTGGTTTAACAACATTTGAGCATCCTTGAAGAAAAATGGTTCTTGCCATAACAATTCCTGTGTGCAAACTGACACATTGGATGATCTAATTAAAAAATTGTTACAAAACTATTCAACAGAAATCCATTATGTAAATTAAATATCAGAAATAAACAGGTAAACTAAAAAAGTGCCAACAGGCAATGTTGAAAAGGGTTATGATGCATATCAGGAAATTTACTTAATATTTCAATTATAATTTGTCAGTAAAATATAATTTTAAATAAATTATTATTGTGAGAACGAATATTATATGAATCAAGAATTGTATAAAATTATATTTTTATTAATTAGAGAAGTTATTAATGACAATCAATAATGGCAATATAAAAATAAATAACAGTTATAAGGTAAATTTTAGTATTTTCATAATAGATTCAATTATTTTCATAATAGATTCAACTATTTTCATAATCAATTCAATTATTTTCATAATCAATAACTCTTATAATTATAAAATTTAATTTAATTCTTATGAATTATAACGACTCAATTATTTCATCTAAAGCCTCTGGCAAGGTTATGGAAAAATCTTTAAAGAAAAGAAAGATAATTTAATTTATTTTAGTCATTGAGGACGGATTAACTATTGTTCTGCTCAACTACGAATAAAGGAAGGATCGGCTAGATGCATTATCGCAATGGACAAAAAAGCCAGATTTGAGCCCAAGGAAAAAGGGTCTGCTAACAAAATCAATGATCAAGGTTTGTTGTACATTGAATGTCTGATTTCTCAATGTACAACAATAACACTGAAAGATATCAAAATAAAATTCTCTAAGAAATTTGGAATAAGATGCATCAACAGTACACAATGCAATTTACCAAATGCAGATTACGTGTAAGTCGCTTTCAAGTATCAACGATCGAGTAAACTATATCGAAACCTTAGAAAAGCGAAGAGTTTATGCCACTAATTATACATTGAATGCGCCAACAGAAACATTAAAACAAATATTTATTGACGAATCAGGATTTAATCTTCATCTAAGAAAATCATTCAGAAGATCCAAAAAGGGAACGAGAGCTATAGCTCCAGTTCCAGTGATAAGGGAAAGAAATATCACTATGATAGTTGCTTGTAATAACAGAAGAGTAATCCATTCTAATATGATTAATGATTCTACTTGCAGTTCCGTAATTTTTGCTGATTTCATCAGTTTTTCTGATTTCATTAATTTGCATTGATAATGATCAATCTTTGCATGGATCTTGAGTTATTTTGGATAACGCCACAATACATAAAACTGTTGATGTGAGGAGCCTGTTTGTGAATTCAGAAAAATGCTCGTTAAATTTCTTAGCACCTTACTCGTATATGTTCAATCCAGTCGAGCAAAATCAAGATTTTTGTTAAAGGCAGACTTGTCCATAACCAGTATAACGATACTCAAAGTCTTGTTGGGTAGAAGCTTTAACTTCTGAAGATTTGAACAACTATTTTGAACACATGGTTCGAAATATTTCACTGGCCTTAGTCAATCATGTTTTTGAATAAATACTTTATTTAATTTATTTTTCTTTGTCCTTTACTGATTAAATTGTAAAAATATATTAATTTTAAAATTAGTTGAATTTATTATGAAAAAAACTATAATTATTCCTTTCATTCCCATTCAAACACATAAGAGAACTTTTTTCCACGAATATATAGGCTTCAGTGTATACCTTTTACCAACCAATGATTTTTGCATTTATTATTATCTCATTTATTAAGTACTCATTTTTTATCACTAGTAATGGTAAATGGGTCATTTGAAATGGTCATTCAAATTATATCGTACTCAACATCTGACAAACTATCACTTTTTGGAATTCTAGGATAACTGTAAATAATACATGTTTATAATATTATAGCATGTAGAATTTGTATGTCATATTATTATGTAATGTATGTCTGAATGTCAAATGTGTAATATTGTATTATTGATGCATGTGTATATCTTACTCAAATCTCCCTCCGGAGGGATAATCAGTTTTTGATATTAATAAATTGTATCTCCAAAGTCTTCTAATATGGCTGACCACACCAGGACTCACGACAAATTAAACCATTAAATGATTTTATTCCAACGCCAAAAATATTTACAATTGAAGACAGTTTGGAAATTTTCTTAGAAGAGATTAGAAGAGTTTATGATTTAACTCAAACTCCAATTACATATCAAAAACCGAAGCGGCTAAATTATATGAACGAGCCAATGAAGAAATTGACATGAAGAAAGATGAAGAAAGGCCTTCGAAGAACCTTTAAATTTAGGAAGATATTTAAATGAAGCTATCCGTTACAAAAAGGTAATGAATCAATTTGGCAGAAAATGTCTTAAGACACGAATTATCGAAAGAGAAATCAAGATGAGAAATATTTCTAATGTAAAAGAGATTAAAAGAGATCATTATGAAGAAAGAAGAAATTAATAAAGAAATGAAAAATGAAGCGATTGCGGCTATGAAACCATTCAAAAGAAGTTATACAAATGTGGTCAAAAATATGAGCCAATATCTAGCTCAACAATATCGACAATCACAAACACGGTAGCAACAACAAAGATTTCGAGAAAACAGCCTACTTCACAGAGAACCATTTAGAAACAATAATATAATGGTATATCAAAGGAGTTTACGTCGTCAACCATCAATGCAGACATCACAAAACAGATGGATTTTTCAAATTCATTTGATCAGTCAAATCGAAGATTTGTACAACCACGACCAAAACAAATCTGGGATGCAAAGAAGTAGGACATATAAGGCCTCCGTCCGAACATAAAATGTTCTCATTGCAAGAAAGCAGGCCATTTCAAGTTCCAATGCTTCGATTTAAAAGGATCTCAAAGCTACAGATATCCACAGAACATTGCAGCAATTGCAGATTCTTTAAAAAGCGCGCCAAAATTTCAAATATTTAAACAACTCACAAAATTCATTAAAATAGTCCAATTATCAATTAACATAAATTAAACTACTTTATTTGATTTTAAAAAATTATTTTTAAACCACGAGCTATTAATTTAAACAAAACTGTAAATATAAATTGTCATTAAAATCCCATCAGTTTTTGTTGATTTAAATATATATGTGGAAAATTGAGAAATTGTATAATGAAAAATGTATAATGAAAGCTACAACAGAATACAAGAGAGAATTGTTATCAAAGAAGTTGTATCAATTTACCATATGTTTTGGATTTGTAACAAGTTTATCCCGAATATCCCCTTCTGATTCAGCACTTTCCCATAGTCTTTTCATTAAAACCGATTTTCGAGTGTTTGTGCCACTAAGTGCCAGAGGATTCATTTGTATACTAAATAAAGCTTGGTTAAAAGTTATAGTTTCCATTCAAAATACCATTTTGAAATCAAAGTTTTATTATTCTTCAAATGATTAAAATAACTTATTACTGGCTGAAACAAAATATAGGTAAATCACTAAATTGTTTATTTCATAATTTAGTAACTTCTTCAAAGATATCCTCGTCTATTTCAAAGTTATCACTTAATGATTTTGAATCAAGTAATTGGAAAATATTTTCCATCAATCCTTCCATTTGTGGCAGAATCTTTTGATAAAAGTTTTCTAGATGTACTGGATCAATTTCCTTGCAAATTGTGTGGACTTCCTTAGATATATCAATCACCTGAAAGAATGAGATATTGCTGTCTATTAAAATCCTATTTTACAAAGATGAAAAATAGATTTTTATATATGATAATAGATCAATAAATTGATAAGGATAACCATAAATTTTTATTACTTTCTTAATTAAATGAATAAAATAAAATATTTAAAAATATATATTATTAATAAAAAATAAAATATTTAAAAATGAATCTTGCATAATTTTAATTTTATAAAATCAGTAGTTAAAATATTTTTAAAGGCATCGTGTTAAATTACTGACTATTTTGTATTTTGAGTGTCTTTCTAATTAATGGATTATATAGATATATATATTCTCTGTCACTAAGCTAGAAACCAATCGATGTCATATTCAGTGTACCAGGTAAAGTATGCAATGAATTTGAATCAACACTGTAGTACACTTACCTGATTCGAAGAGAAATCTTCGTGTTTCCTGCATAGTACTGATGAAAACCAAAGCTCGAAGTTAGTGCACTATTAGGACCTGAGTATCACAAGCAAAGCATATGTTGTTTATTTTAATAAATTTTCAGACCTTCGACAAATCATATTTCACGATAATAATATTAATAATAATAATAATAATAATAATAATAATAATAATAATAATAATAATAATAATAATAATAATAATAATAATAATAATAATAATAATAATAATAATAATAATAATAATAATAATAATAATAATAATAATAATAATAATAATAATAATAATAATAATAATAATAATAATAATAATATTAATAATAATAATAATAATAATAATAATAATAATATTAATAATAATAATAATAATTATTATTATTATTATGCGTTTCATTATCATCAACATAAATATTTAATAGGAAAACAAACTTTATGGACAAGAGTAAAAAACCCTTTTTTCGAATAATTTGGGGAATATCTAACATTTTTATTAGCATATTTATTGATAAAGATTTAAAATACTTTCCAAAATCATCATAAGCGTAACTTTGAACAATAGGCCATCCTTCGACAACCATAGGATCAAAAGCCTCGTTTTCTGGAATTAAAATTAATTCACAGTTTTATTTTGAAATGTAATACCATCTTCTATAGAGCTTTTCGTGACTACAGCAAGTTTATCGCAAAACCTTGTCATTTCCGCAAATGCCTCTATTTTAAATTGTTCCAATATTTCTGAGTCTTCCATCTATAAAAACGAGTGTTGCAGTGTTATTCTTTACAATTTTATTAAATTTATTTTGTATCTTTTAATAATATCAGTAGAATCATTTATTTTTTCTTCACCTTTGTTCTATTTTAATTTACGATTTCATTCATCTTAATTCAGTTGTCAACTACAAATTAATATTTTTTATTAAATAGCTTATAACTTGTCTTGAAATACTTGAAAAAAGCTGTGACTCAAATGTATGTAAAATAGAAAATATTATAATTATTATATTCTTTAAATTAACATGTTCATGCGTTAGTTAAGATTCACTGTAGTTTTTTAGATAATCGGTGTAATACTGCATTATGCTATCTTTGACTTCTAACAATCTGACTGACATCATGTAGGTACTGTTTCAACGTCGCGTAGATAAAAAAAGTGTCAAATTTAGTAGAGTAAAAATTCTGAAATCCACAATTGAATGTACCGAATTTCAATAGTGCATTAGAAAAAAAGAAAAGATGGTGAGATTTACCATAGCTGAGTGTTGCAATGAAGATGGAAATCACAATTTACTGAATTTTGTTATCAGTAAATTCTCGAATCCCAAAGCATTTAAACATAATAATTTATTGAGATCGGTATTTAAGATATGGATATTAAAGGACATTTTGCAACCGATTACACCATGTCTTCACCAAAGTCTCCACCAGCTTTACATGATTCTCAGGAATGTTTTTAACCAGAGAATTCCAAACTATGCTTGTGCTCAACTTAGCAGGTGATTTCAAAGAGTGCATGAAATTCCTTCGGATATAAGATTCTTTTGGTTTAAATGTTTTCCGAATTGTATCATTTGTAGCAACTAGAGATTCTAAAGACGTTGTAAAATTTGAATCACCGGTATCAGTGACTGTGAAAAATGAAGAATTTGAGAGACTGAAATTCTTTCAAGCTGACGAAATAACCGGTTCGAATGACTCTATCATCAACAGGGAATTTTGCTGGATCCGGAGCATTAATATCCAGAACAAAATCATATCGACCAACGAGAATTGGTCTAACTAATACTGAATCAAAGACTTGATCTAGATCTGCATTACTAGCACTGCTGACATTAATTGACTTCCATACCACATCCTCTTCCAAGCTTTCAAGACTCTCGAACGTTATTTTAAATTTAAATTTGGAAGAGAATTTGGCTGGATTCTTTCAGAACTTCAAACATAATACAAATTTTAACCATTGTTTTTAATTCAAAAATAATTAAAATATAATATCCAAATAACGAATTAACTGGAAGATTTCACAAAGTTTCAAATTACAAGAAAACTTTTATTTTAACTTCAAATCAAACTTTGCAAATTTCTTTCAATCTAATATATGAATATTTAAACAAACTGTATTTTTAGTTAGTTGATTTTCTTTTAACAATTTTTTAATTTAATTAAAAATACCTTTCCCTAAAAATATAAGTTTTTCACAAAATACAGAAATATAAGTTTTTCAACATAATATATATCTGATATAAAGTTTTCAGGTTCCATTGCAATCATAACAAATGGAAACCAGGCGATGCAAACCGGTCAAAACCTCCAAAACATATCTGTTGGATAGTTGTAAACTCCCAAATCAAAAATCATATATGCAATGAAAGAGTGAATAAGAAGTCAGCGACGAAGACTGAGGTGAATGTAAGACGAAAAGAAGAGTTAATAACTCAAGAACAAATTTAATGACTGAATACAGCAACTGCAGTCTATACATACTATACAAAGCGATTATAACACTGGTCTACAAAAAAATGTTTTGGTCTGGTGACTAAGATTTTTCAACTGATTTATAGCAATTTGGCAAAGCTTAATCCAAGAATGACACCGTAGTTTTCTGTATCAGGTAATGTTTTTTCTGCTAACTCGATTTTAAAGAAATCATTAGAAAGTCGGAAATCAGACTTCTGATTTCAAAAAGAACTTTGTATTTCTTAACATATTATATCAAAAAGTTACAGAAACTGATGTTTGTCAGCATCATTGTTACAAATTCATGGCTTGAATTTCATTTTCATGCTTGCTTCAGTAGAATGTGATACGAGCACTATGAGAGACGAGGTTTTGTGCCAACAGCTAAGTATTCGGCTTTGACAAGCTGAGATTATGAACAAGGTCATTAAGCTCATGATGAGAGAACGGATGCGGAGCGTCATCGTCAGGAATAAATTCGTCTTCAATACTGGAAGAGGAGAAGAATTCTTCATCGCTCATGTCGGGGAGATCATGAAATACAGACATTGGAATCTCATCGCAGTGGGGCATAGGACGACGTGGTGATTCCAGATTAGGATATTTCAGGCAGCTCCGCTTTTTCTTGTTTATTCCAGTTACATCACTGACACAGAAGTAACAGTCAGTTACATGGTTGAAAGGTTGCCTCCAACCCATAGAGATTCAAATTTCAAAGAACTCCTTGTTCCTTTGTTCCGCTGACGAAGATACTCTATGCATATCATGTCTTGCGTATCATGTGAGGTGCCCAAAGTTTATCTTTATCACTCAGCTTTATACCGAAATATGAATGATAAACACGCTTTACAAAGTTGGTGATTGGGTTCCTGTTGGCAATAAGGGTATATTCATCACAGATATAGCAAAATATAGAGGTTTATTTTTACAAGATCTTCTACCCGAAACCACTTCAATAACCATTGAATAGATAAAAGAACTAACTAGAATCTAGAGTCAAAAACCCATCGATATTGCAGTTACAATTATATCGATATCAAGCATAGACACGTAAAATGTTCATGTGGCGCAATATACAAAAATTGACATAAATAAACAAAAAAAATGTGATTTTTCGATTCAGCGCATAAAAATTGTCCTAAATCACCAAATTTGCTGTAGACCAGTGTAATCAGTTTATTGTAAGACCAGTACATGGAATATGATGTGAAAATCCGAATAGGGAAAACAATGGATAATATTGGGTTCAAGTATGTAAAGTTTAGGAAGCTTTCTATCTACTTTTAAAACCACTACATTGGTGAGCTGTTTTGGCTCCCTTGGTGCACAGATTTCATTATAAATAAATTTCATAGAAAATGAACCCAAATCCTTTGCACTAAAGAGTCTTACCCTCCCCTTCATCCTTCAGAGTTCTAAATGTATAATTTTAAAGATAGACAAACCAAATCGATTATTCTATTATTAAATTGTTGTAAACAGCTAATAATTGCAGATTCATTAAAATTACAAATAATTAATTAATTAATTAATAATAATATTTCTCTCAATTTTTATATCGGGAATCATAGGATGAGAAATCGAGTACCTAAAATATGAAATTGGAATGGAATTTTGGATATAAAGGAGAACCAAAATCGATTATACCCCCATCATACTCATTTCAATATATAGAATCCAAATCTATTACAAAATTATAATATAGTTTTAAATAACTTAACATTGTTATTTCATTTGAAATATTATTTAAAAAATATAATTAATTGTGATTAATTTAATTATATAATAAATAGTATAACATTTATAATTATTTTGAATTTGAAAAATTTCAATAATGACTAACTTCTATCTCCGATAAGCAATGCAATCTCAATCCCGGCCAACAGGCTACATAAGGAAGTAGCAGCCAATAATTGGCGCCATTACAATAAACATGAACCTCATCACAAGTTATGCAAACCATTACATCTACAAAGTATTATTTCTGGAAATTTATATTAACTTTTCAAACCATCAAATAGATCATCATCTAATTTAGATCGTTTTATGTCATCTGTTCTTGTGGAAAATATGTCGAAAAATAAATAATTAAATAGCTCCAGTGATCCAGCATTAAAACGACCGTCAATTCCAATTATTATAAGAATACCGTCGATATTTTTGGAATTAATCAATCTTTGAATTTTATGCAGTCTCTGACAACTGAAATAAACTTTTAGATTTATATAAATTAAAACGATGTTACCTTAAAAATGATGAAAATAATTGTTGTTTAATATCATGTCTTTCGTATTTTGGTCTTCTTACTTTAGTTAATGGCATTTCTATTTTAATAAATTTGTTTAACGAAAAAAATTGCCTGCAGATAGATGTAAGAATTCTAATAGAAACAGACTAAATAGGCGTCCTTCTCAACAGTTTTAATATTAAAACAAATAATATTTTTAATTCGAAAATTCTTAAACTGAACAACACATATATTGTTAAAATTATTATCGTATGATATCATTAATTTATAAAAATGTTTCATTGAAAGATATTTCTTTATCAATTTAGATAAAATTTACTTAATTTCTATTATATAAAAAGATTTGGTTTATAACCCCTTAAGGCACGGTATGAGGTACGGTATGAGGCACGGTATTAATTTCAGAATTTAGATACTATTATTGTTAATAAAATTTTATATATCGGTGTTAAATTTATAATCATTTTTCAGGTTGCATAAAATGTCATAGGTATAGGAAATTATATTCACCCTAGAAAAGGGTATATAAATAAAAAAAACATCAAAATATTGCGTATATACGCTTGTGTCTAAAGGGCAGATATATTTGTGAACTTGACGTATACGACCGCATTTTAATGTGGACCAGTTAATGATGGAGTTTTTTTTACCTGTGTTCATGCCTGGTGTTATGTGAAATGCGTTTTTAGGGAATCTGTGACAGAAATTGGCATTGTCTAAAAATATACATAGTTTTCTGACAGTGCTTTGTAGGGGAAAGTTGCAGATTATGTCCAGTCGTTCGGTAAAGGCTAAGCAACCCGAAAATGGGAGTATGTGACCGATGAATCTGACGCGTTTTTTTCTTTTTTTTACGTTGATACGTAAATTTTGACGGTTCAATTTGTTGATAACCGTTTGCAAATTCTTAGTATGGCCGTCACGATCAGGTGACACTATGATTATATAATCAAGATATACAAAAGCATGGAGAACGTAACGGAATTGTGTCCATGAAGCAGTTTAAGGACTGAGCTGCGTTTATGAGGTCGAAAGGTATGAACATGTAATGAAAATTTGAAATGGTATGGTGACGATTGTTTTGGGAATATAATCGACAAGGCATGGGAAACTGGTGATAGGCTTTCGAGAAGTCTATGATTGAGAATATATTGAATTGAGAAATCCTGTTATTAAATCTTTGATGCGTTGCATCGGCTATGCGTCGTTAACAGTGACTTGATTCATGGTGATGATGAACAACGTTTAATGCCTGCGTTTTCTAATCCAATAAATTCGATTTTGACTGCGTCGAGTTTGTCTGGTGAAAGGGATATATTGAAAGGGAAAGGTTGTGTTGTGATATGCATGATAATAGGTGGATATAGTGAATCGATAGAGTTAAAGGTTGTATAGTCGTAGATTTCGTGATGAAGTCTGCGTATTTTTGCGTTGAAGTTGAAGTTACCTTTGGTGTGGAATTTGTAAATTGAGAAGTGATGTGCTGTTTTTTATTGAATAAACACCGATTTTTGCATTCCATCATGATAGATTCTTCTCAAAAAGAGATGAAGCCTAGTATTGGGTGAATCGTGTATGTTATGTAGATGGTGTGAGTAAAAGTTCAATTCAATTTTGATATTGTGAATGAGTTTATGTGTTCACAAAAATTCAATTGGTGTGCCTGTGGCAACCTAAGCGGTGAGCGGAGATTTAAAAAGGAGAGAAAAAATAATATTGAAACGACAATAAAGCATTACAAATGCATTTCGGATAAAATAAACATGATAAATGTACAAAAAGTTTTAGGACAATTATAGTTATAATTAGTTTTTTTATAGAAAAATAGAAGACTTTTGTCAATTCTAACACCAATTAATTTCATTAACTTTATTATTATTTGTTTCAGTATTAATCTATTTTTAATCTCAATTTTCATTTTAATAAATATTTTATTGCGCTGATAAAGCCTTGTTACGCAATCCATATTATTCAATCTTGAATTTCTGGAGAAATATTTCAACCAATTGCTATTAAACAATAATTTATTTTGATATTTTCTGAATTTATTCCACGCATTTATCATCCTGTTTGATCTTAAGAAAATAGCAAATTAAAGATTAATAGTGATCTTCCGTTACTAGGTTAATAATTCTTTATAAAAATATCTCTTAGTATTGCAATGGCTGTTGTAAATATTTCAGATCCTCACTTTTCGACAGAAAAAATAATTTATAAAATAATTTAATATTTCAATTTACTATATCAAATATCAATTATTTTTATTAATAAATTATATTTTATTTATATTTTATAAATAATTTTTTTATATAATGAATTAAAATTATTAAATACAAAGGAAACGATGATATAAAAATAGTGGAATGACATCATGATTATTTACAGATTTGTGATATCTAGTTAATAAATGTAAACATTGCCATCACATCCGTCCATGTATTTGTTGCATGCATGATGAAAATTATTTATTTATTGCGATATTCATTTCGATGTTTTCACTGTGAAAATTCATTTGTGAAATGAAAATGAATAAATTCAATTTTGCATTAAATAGTAATTTAACATTTATTGATTATTTTATTATTGGTTTAGTTTTTTTCTGAGTATTTTTGGGATTTCATCGAGTTATCTGATTGGTGAAATTGAGATCAGAGTTAATTTCATATCGATTTCTGATCAATATTTGCTGTATTCAATCGATACAAATCACAAATATCAATCAAAACAAGCAAATCATTTGCTAAGGAGCGCAAATTAATAATAAATTTCAATGAACAGAAAGATGCATGGATAGATAATGAATGTTTGTTTTTATTTTGATGGGATTTTGTCAGGTTCAGATCGGTGATATGAGGGACTTTGATCATCATTTATTTTTGACATTCCGTGCAAATAAGTTATATAAAAATTATTTATATGCAGACAAACGGTCATCAAGTGAATTTTTAATATTAAATATATTCTAAAGCAGCAACAACAGTAGAGCAGTGACATAAAATTGTAAATTTATTGATATTGATAAATGTTGAATTGGTTTGTTGATATATTTGATATCAGATTGGCCAACTGCAGGACTGGCCCAGCAATCAAATTTTTGGATGCGTTCACAGGATTAAGACCAATAAGGAATCAATTAAATTTGTCAGGTATGAAAATAATTTCTACTCGTATTGCAGCAGATATCTAACCAGAATAAATTTGTAAGCAATCTGCAGAAATGAAACAATTCATAATTACATTCTGAACTGCGAATTACAGATATGAACACAGCAACAAATTGCGAGGTGAGGAAATATTCTTGTCATAATAAATATCTTTCAAAATATTTCTCAGAAAGTGTCCGATTGAAATTGTTTCATGATGACTGCTGGTTTATAATATTGAAATAAATGAGAAACTAAAGATAAATACACACAAGCCTCATTCACTATATATTCACGGGGCTTGTGTGTATTTATCTTTAGTTTCTCATTTATTTCAATATTATAAACCAGCAATCATCATTATTATACAACAAAGAAAAATATTATGGAAACAGGGAGAAGTGAGCCATGTGACACAGAGTTCCGATTGATTGAATATAAGCATGATTCATCTATATACACCAAACATCACTGAGAACCATTTCCTATAATATAACAAAAAAATCAATAATCTTACATTATAGAAACATACATACTTACTCTGATTTCACGTTGATGTCCTCATTTAGAGTGCAGTCAGATACGTCTTATACTATAGAAATCTGAAAAATGGAAGAAAAATTAAAAACTGCACACAAACACAAGACATACTAAAAAACACATACAAACTTTTGATTCATCGAAATGCACCACTGAGATACATTTCTATAATAATTATATTTTAGACAATTTTTGGATAAAAAAAGATCGCTGAAAATTTTTAAAAATATATTTTTAATGAAATTTCAAGAGCAGATGAATTTTGTTCAATGTCTTTTCAATCCAGATTTGCTTTCCTGAAAGAAGCTCCTTATATTGAGCTCAGAAAAAAAAATTACAAAAATTATTTTATTTTTATTATTCGGGGATTTTTCCCAAAATGTTTTAGAAAAGTACATATTTTTGGTAATTCATTTATTTAATTATAATTAAAAACATCTAACTCACATTTTTTCGAAAATATTCCAAAATACTTGTCATAAAATATATAAAAAATCCCTGAAAATTAATTAAAAATAATTTATAATTATAATGTTGACTAAAAGTAAAATTTAAGAACTTGAATAATGATCTCATATCTATATGGATCAAAATTCAAGACTTAAACTTTACATAAAATTAAATATCTTACCTGAAAGCCATTTCTAAAATGGCTAAAATAAATTTCCAAAAAACATTCATTATTGTAAGCAATTCAGTAAATTGATGATGATTAATTGGTAAATACAGCCAATTGGTGAGTGAATTGCTTTACACGCCAACCACCACTATTGAGAATGTATCTCAGTGGTGTTTGGTGCAAGATCTCGTTAACAAAATTGATAATAAGTAAGCCCATATAATATAGAAAGACAGAGATATTTATTGCGACAAAAGAAATCAATTCATTGCTTCCGTTTGCTTTTCTCAATTTCATTGAAAAGTGGAATGCAATAAAGTCCTCAAATTACAAATTTTCTATTTAAAATTGCCCATAATAATGATTCTACATTCTTAAATACAATTTTTAAAAATATGAGTAGTCGATAAAATATAGAAATGGAGTATCAATGACGAAAACGAATTTTATTTTTAACGATTAGATTAACAAGAAAAAGTTCATTAATCCCTATAATATACAAATTTGGCGAGTGATAAATTTATAAAATAAAGACACTTATAAATATTCACCATTTTATCATAAAATGCATGAATTCAATGAAAATATATAGCAAATAATATCAAAATGGGTATCAAAGACATATTGATTGATATATTTTTATTACATAAGAGTTTGAATATTTATTTCTGTTGAATTGAAGACTAATATGCAATAATGAATATGCAGTAAGAGGAATGGTTCAGAGATAAAACGCCATACACAAACCACAGTAAATCATTCACAATAATTATCAATTAAGTATTTCATTATTATATTACTTATATTCCTTCCACTTTAGAAGCCTTTAACCATTCAATAATCCTGAATGGCTGTAGAGAAGGAATTGAGATAAATTTTCTTTATTAGTTCCATGGGACATTTATTGATTATCATATTTATTTCGTAATTCCATTTTAAATAATATTTTATCTTCAACGTTGAAAGTTCTATGAATTTTTTTATAATTGTCTTAAATATAGATTATTATTTTCTCTCATTTCTTGCATTACTCGCTGCTGCTTTCTACTAATATTTGGGATATAGTCCAAAATTTGTCTCGTTGCACAAAAAAATATTCTCAAACCGTTCATCATCAACTATGTGGCGTATGTCCGTGCCATGACCATAGTCATTTGATGTATCATGCTTTCCTGAACGGATTGCTATATAAGTTGGCCCAGTGTTCGATATACCGGTTGCCTTGTCGCCAACAATGTCATCGTTGATAGTTAGGAACGCGTACACTGAAGGTATCAATTTATGTTTCTCGGCTACCACCCAATCGTGACCTGGCAATTTTACTCGGTACTCTGTACTCATCATAATTTACTGCTCTTTACTTGTTGCTGCAATTCCAAGAGCTATTCCAGCTTTATCGTCTGGAGAAAATAGCATTGTGTTTTGTAAACCAATAAGTGTGCATAGTTCCATAATAAAGCCTGCGCCTCGGTCAGCTGATCGTGCTTCGATTTGTCCGGATGTGCAAGAGCATACGTATTCACTAGATCTTGGTATAGATCTGGCATTTTGTTAACTTTACTTTTCTTGAACATGTCTATAGTCATCCAATATTAAAAAGTTTTCTTTAATATTCTAATTTAATGATTTATTTATTTTAAAATATAAACTAATAAATACAACTAGTGTGACGTCACGTTCAGCTCAACTCACCCACCCACGTCACGTTTTGAAGAAACCCACCCACCCACCTTCAAGCGTGACGTAATTATGGAATGACACTATATCAAGAGCAATTAAATACTTGTATCATTCAAATTGCCTCATTTTGTTGGAATATTCAAAATCAGTGATTTGCAACTTTGAAATAATTAAGTTCCAAAATCGTTTGCTATTCCTTTTTACTTTTTTCAAATTTGTTATAAACTTTTGTATCTCCATAATTGATTGATTATTCACTTTCCTTACCCCATCAATAATGTTTATATTTTAAATTAGACCTGAAAATTCATAATTAATACAAAATACAATATTGACCAATGATCTACAAAGAAATGATTTAAAATGGACGTCAAGACTTGTATCTAATTACAACATTCAAAATATATCATATATATTAATAACACTAATTTTTATCCCCATGAAATGTATTATATTAGAAATGGTCAACTCAAATCAATTCCATTAGAATCCAAATACAAGAATTCACGAACAAAAAGTCATGCCATAAATTTCTGGATAAATTTTCTCATTGAAATTCAAGAGTTCGATTAAAAATGTTTAACGCACATGTATTGATTTTTAAATTATATTTTGCATTCACATCTAAATGATCATAAATCACGGATGGGCTATCAATTGTCAAAATGCGATGGATACTTGAATTATCAATCAGCCAATATTTGATGCAAGTAATAAGAAGAGGAATGTAACATTTTATTGATTTAGTTAACAAACATTTGTATCAGGAATCATTCGATTAATGATATCTACAGCAATCGTGTCAATCAAACTGTGATGGAAATCAAGCAAGATAAATCAATGAAATCCTCAAAATATAATCTAGTTCAAATTTCAATGATAATCATGCAATGTTGATAGAGTAATCAATGACATTGACAATTCAGGTTATTTCTATTTTCATTTGTAAAATAATAATTAAATCAAAGTTAATACAATAAATATTTTTCGAAAAATTGGTTATCAATTTTCCGTAAATAATTTGAAATATGAATTTCTTTTCTGTAACAAAATATCACTATTTCCATTCTTCAAGCAACTATAAATCTTTTTGAGATTTCTCAACAGCAATTTATTCATTTCATAAAATAGAAAGACAGGTGTTTTAGAAATTCATTAAACATATAAATTTCGAGTTTATCATCGCTCATCCTTGTTTTGTACACATTTCACCTGAATTGACACATGAATCATTCAAATTCTCAATTTTATATACGCGTCAATAATAATAATAACGTCATTTTGTTTTTCATCATCACCAACAGGTTTTTCTCTGGCTTTAATACATTTTTAAATAATAATTTAATAAAAAATTAATTCTTTTATTTTATCATTTAACACTTGTAAAACAATTTTTGCATATGATTAAAATATGAAATACATTTCTCTTCTGTTATTCTGAAAAATCCTTTCATAATTACATCATTAAGTTCATCTCTATTCCTACTGTTTAAAGATTTAATAAAACCTAAAGCAGTAAAATCATCTTTATTAATATTAAACGAAATATCCGGAAATATTTATTCTATTTTATTTTATATAATCTAGTTCAAATTTCAATGATAATCATACAATGTTGATAGAGTAATCAATGACATTGACAATTCAGGTTATTTCTATTTTCATTTGTAAAATAATAATTAAATCAAAGTTAATACAATAAATATTTTTCTAAAAATTGGTTATCAATTTTCCGTAAATAATTTGAAATATGAATTTCTTTTCTGTAACAAAATATCACTATTTCCATTCTTCAAGCAACTATAAATCTTTTTGAAATTTCTCAACAGCAATTTATTCATTTCATAGAATAGAAAGACTAATTGATTCATATGTCGATAGATATAATTTATAAGTAGATAGATATTTTACTCACTGAGTTATCGCGCATAAAAAATTGATTTTATTTTTCTCTTATTTCACATCGAAAATATTAAGATGTTAGCTTTAAAATTTCAATTTATTATAATTAAATATCAATTATTTTAATAATAATAAACTATATTTATTTTATGTTTTGTAAATTAAATAATAAATAATTTTTATAAATTGAATATTATTAATAAATTGCACGAAAATGATAAGATAAGATAGTTGAACGGCATCATGAGTATTTCCAAAAGAATTGTGATATTAAGTTAGATTTAGTCAATGGCCAAATTAGAGAAATATGGAGATAGTGGTGGGCCAGAGGCTCGGAGAAGGGGTTTGGGGAGGTGCACCGATGAGTGGCCTGTGAGAAAGCAACTAGTACCTTTTATTCCGCCCTCCACTAAATAATGGATAATAAAATAAAATCCAAGAATTAATTAATTAAATCCAAGAACTAAAATTATCAATATCATACAATTATAAACTTAATGAGGAACAACAGCACGAATTTATGACAAATTTTAACAAATATTAACTACAATAGATTATAACATAAAATTATGATTTACATAGAATACAAAAATCAAATCACCCTTACTAGTTGTGCAATAAATCGGTTCAAAAGGAAAATGTAAGATTCCAATTAATGACGATAAATTCGATTTTATTTTGACAACGATAATAAAGTAAACAATTGAACTATATGACGATAAGTTGGAAATTATTGGAAAATGTAATGTTAAAAATAATATTATAAATGTGATTTTTACCGATAAATATTTATTAAATATAAATATAGAGAAATCAAAAGTTGATTAGTATCCTTTAAATATGGAGCAAGATCATAAAGAATCATATTTATCTTCAGGTATATTCTGCAGAGCTGATGCTGGATTGATAATATTGATTGTCTCATAGGACGCCTTATCAACATAATCACCAGCACATAACCTCTGATTTAGAAGTTATGTGAGAGTGATAAAATTGATTAATAACCGGGATTTCCTTCCGGCGCTGACCAAAGTTCATCAACATTCTCACTAGTACCAAACCTCTGATTGATAACATTGAGTTCTTGCTGTTGCTCCTCATAAACATTTCTAAATATTAATTTACTCAATAAATTCATACGACATCCGTATAGGGATTTCCTTCAGAAGCTGATCAATGATCCGTTTCCCAATGATCAATAATATGAATTACATAAATGCAACATTAATTATTGTTTAGAACAAAAAGAAAAAGATTCTGAATTTCTAAATTTATAATTAATTAAAACTTTAAATTATTAAAATATTTAACTAAAATTAGAAAATTTATAAATTTATTTAACTAATAAATTAATATTATTTTACAAAATTTTCTATACACTTTATCTATTTATTTATAGTCGAAATTGTATATTATAAAAAGCAATGAGCCGATTAACCCATCTTTCCAGTGTTCCAACAAGTGCATTTTTCTATATCACCACTTCGAAATAACTGTTATTTTAATATTTTACCTTTTACAGCCTTGAAAATATATTTATAAAAAGAAAAACAGACTTGAGCTTTTACACGAATGGTACGGGCGGGGTTGTGTGTGTTGAGTATGACCAATCCCCATTTCTATATGACTATCATCTCAATTAATTTGATGCGTCATTAAATCGTAGCCCTAAAATAATCTGTTATCTGTAACCTTTATTAACTCTTTAGTCCAGGTGTTTTAGAAATTCATTAATTTACTACATTATTTATTATTAGTTGTAAATATCTATGTTTGAAAAAGAGGAATGTTTTATCGAAATTGTTTTTGTGAAATCTTTTTAAAAATCTATCAACGATCGCGTTTCTTCTAAATAATTATCGACCACACATTCAGTGATGAAACGTGCCTCTCTTGATAAAATATTACAATTTATTTTAAGGGAAGAACAATTCAAGAGTTCTATTAAAGATGTTCGGCTCACAGTACCCGGCGCATTTTACCTGATTCTTGCATTGAGATTTTTAAATTATTTTTTGCATTCATATCTAACTGATTCTATTTATGGACTGGCTTCCTATCATTCAACCATGGATGGGCTATCAATTGCAATGGATACCTGAATTATGAAACAGCCAATATTTGATGTAAGTGATAACTAGGTGAATGTTACATTTATTTTGATTTACTTAGCCAATATTCGATTAATGATATCTACAGCAATCGTGTCAATCAAACTGTGATGGAAATCAAGCAAGATAAATCAATGAAATCCTCAAAATATAATCTAGTTCAAATTTCATTGATTTGATAATTATGCAATGCTAATAGGGTTAATCAATAACAAATTAGGTAATTTCTATTTTCGAATGTAATATATCAATTAAATCAATGTTAATACAATAAATGTTTTTCTAAAAATTGGTTATCAATTTTCCGTAAATAATTTGAAATATGAATTTATTTCCCAAATTTTTTGAACCCCTACCCAAAAATATAATCTGACCAATAAATTTTGGTGTAATTAAAATCAAGATATTAATTTTAAAAAATTAAAAAGAATTGATTTTTAATATACAATTAGCAATACATTGTGGAATCACCTGATAAAACTGTATTGCTATATAAATGTTTACGAAAATTCCCACCTCATTTCATCATAATGTTATAAGTCGCCTCATGAATTCCAGTAGTTTCCATTTCAAAGAATGATGGCTGGAACAAAACTTCGGGACATCTGAATCTTTCATTTCCAATGATAATAACTTAACCATCTGCTAGTGACGATAAAGAGGCAGCAGTTTACATTTCTTTTATTTTAAATCAAAAGCAATGTAACACAATTTTTTCTTTAATATCTTGAACAATTTCTTTTTTGGCGGTATTTGTAAAACTGTATCCTCCTGTTATAGATTTCATTTTCTTACTGTCAAATCAATTTTACAAATAGCATCGGGTAGAGTATAGGAACTGTAAATAGGAACACCACTGGAATCTTAAACAATATTGATAGTTCTCTACCTAAGCATAAGGCGACAGAACAGCTTGGATAGCATCATACATAGCAGGAGCGTTGAATGTTTCATAAATAATTTGAATCAATTTTTCTCTGTTAACTTTTAAATTCCATGACGCTTTCTTTCTCATCATCCAAGTTTGGAAGTTCAAATTTCAAAACTTGATGTGCAAAAATAGAAAATCAATACTTTCTAATGTTTTATATCATCTTGTAGACAATTTATACCTAACATAAAATATTATAAAAATTGAAGACATTTAAAATTAATAATTTTTGAATAGCTTTCTTAACCCTGTTGTTGAGTACACATTTTTTTCTGATATGATAATTTATAAATTCAAGAACCGATTTTCAATTTTGAATAAACAAAGATTTGATAATATTTACATTAAATATTTTTGCATTTAATTGCTTAATTGTACACTTTTAAATCTATAACACACAAGTTGAATGCGGATGCCATATCAGGTGAACTACATTGATAAACTCGAAATTTTTATAATCAATGAATTTCAAAAACATCTAGACTTGATTGAAGAGTTACAGATAACAGACTATTCTAATAAACAAAAAAAATTATTAGAAATACTTATTTTAAACCCATTTTAGCCCAATTAATTTTTGATTCAAATTTTCAAATTTCGCTTTTTAGGATCAATTCACTTTTTGTTTATTTCACCTTCTCATCTAAATTTCGTTTCAGAATCCTTTCTTGTTACCCTAAACAATAATCAATATAGCACCGATGTCAATCCTATTATTGATCATTAGGAAAAGGATCATGGGTCATAGTCGGAATGGAATGCCTAGGCGGAAATCGTATGGATTTATTGAGGACATTAATATTTAATAATATTTAGAAATGTTTATGAAGAACAACAGCAAGAACTCAATGTTATCACTCACATCAATTGTCAATCAGAGGCTATGTTGATGAGGGTTCCTGTGAAATAGTCAATGTTATCAATCCTGCATCAGCTCTACAGAATATGCGTGCAGACAAATATGACTATGAGACTGATTGTTTTAATTATGATCAAATCAATTCTCTATGATCTTGCTCCTTATTTATAATTATCACTTCTGAAAGTATACGAAAAAACTTTTGCCTTGTCTATATTTATATATAATAAATATTTATCGGTAAAAAAACATCATATCAATATAGATTGCATTAATTATTTAGGAAGAATTTTGCATTATAGAAAAAACCGTTACGAACACCTCGGCAACATTGACACATTCAAGAAAGTTAGCAGCATGTTACCAAACACCATCGAAATGAAGATCAACAAATTATAGAAACCCATTCATGTGGAAATGGGCCTCAATAACATATTAATTAAAAGCAAAAAATTCAAATCTTCCCAACTTCTACCACATAATAAAAATTCATAAAGAGGGTCATGTTATCAAAATTAGACCTATTATATCCAACACAAATAGACCAACAACTAAAACAAGTTTGCTCCTTTCAAAGATCTTAAAACTATTATTAGACACTGTACAACATCATCTGACGAGCAGCGACTGCCTCATGACAAAATTAAATAAAAATAGAACTACTCAGTGAGAATACAAATACCCCTTCAGTCTTGATGTCGTATCACTATACACATCTATCGAACAAAAATATTAAATGTTTAAAAAAGAAAGCAACTTGTTAGAAATGAATACCGAGAATATAATCAAACTTCTTCATGTTATCCTCGAGAACACCTATTTTACCTTTAAACAAAATTTCTATAAAAAAGTTTCATCGCCTTTCAGAAGAATATTTATAAGTGTCATGTGATAATGGACTCAAGAAAAATGAAATCAAGAAAAAGATAAGCAATTTTTGCTAAAAAGAAGAAATGAATATGACTTGATATCTGAAAAAGCTTTGAAAATTTTGAAGCTGAATGTTCTACAATGTTATACATTAAAAACAAAAAAAAGAACTAATCTAAGCAATAAATTAAACAAAATTTCACCAAATATTAAAATATAGAATGTGTGAACAATGCAGGTAAATAATAAATAAAAACAAATTGATATATTCCAGAGAATGAAAACAATTCATTGCGCATGCAGGAATAGTCATGCAATTATCAATTATTATTATATCAATTATCATAGTCAATTATCACAACTGCATTATAGTCATTGTGCAATTGGGAATGGCCATGTGGATGTTTTGACACTAGTGATTGATCACAAATGCGATATAGAATGTGTGGGAAATGCGCTTAATAATAAATTAAAACAAATTGATATATTCCTGAGAATGAAAACAATTCATTGTGCAATTAGGAATGGCCATGTGGATGTTTTGAGATTAGTGATTGATCACAAATGCGATATAGAATGTGTGGAAAATGCGGTAAATAATAAATAAAAAGAAATTGATATATTCCTGAGAATGAAACCAATTCATTGTGCAATTAGGAATGGCCACGTGGATGTTCTGACATTAGTGATTAATCACAACTGCAATATAGAATGTGTGGAAAATGCGGTAAATAGTAAAAAAAATAAATTGATATATTTCAGAGAATGAAAGCAATTCATTGTGCAAGCAGGAATGGTCATGCCGATATTATGATATTAGTGATAATTCATAACTGCATTATAGAAAGAAACAGATTCATAGTACAAACCGGAATCAATGTGGTAAATAATAAATTAAAACAAATTGATATATTCCTGAGAATGAAACCAATTCATTATTCAATTAATAATGGCCATGTGGATGTTTTGAGATTAGTGATTTATCAAAACTGCAATACAGAATGTGTAAAAAATGCGGAAAATAGTAAAAAAACGAATTAATATTTCAGAGAAAGAATGCAATTCATTGTGCAAGCAGGAATGGTCATGCGGATATTACGATATTAGTGATTAATCAAAACTGCATTATAGAATGAATCAGATTCATAGTACAAGCTGGAATCAATGTGGTAAATAATAAATTAAACCAAATTGATATATTCCAGATATTGAAAACATTTCATTGTACAATTAGGAATGGCGATGTGGATGTTTTGAGATTAGTGATTGATCACAACTGCGATATAGAATGTGTGGGAAATGCGGTAAATAAAAAATAAAAAGAAATTGATATATTCCTGAGAATGAAACCAATTCATTGTGCAATTAGGAATGGCCATTTGGATGTTTTGAGATTAGTGATTGATCACAACTGCAATATAGAATGTGTGGAAAATGCGGTAAATAGTAAAAAAACAAATTGATATATTTCAGAGAAAGAAAGCGAATCTTTGTGCAAGCTGAAATGGTCATGCGAATATTGTGATATAAGTGATTAATCACAACTGCATTATAGAAAGAAATACAATCATTGCATAGAAGGCGGATGTTGTGATATTATTGATTGGTCGCAACTGCAAAATAGAATGTGTGGACAATGTGGTAAATAACAAATAAAAAGAAATTGATATATTCCTGAGAATGAAACCAATTCATTATTCAATTAGGAATGGCCCTATGGATGTTTTGAGATTAGTGATTGATCAAAACTGCAATACAGAATGTGTAAAAAATGCGGTAAATTTGTTAGAGTAAAACTCAATAAAATCCTAAAAATCCGGATAATATAACCTTTATTAATCCAACAAAATATAATTAACTTAATTTAGTCCAAAATGTTAACGAAAATGATAAAAAAAATCAGTTTATGAAAACCTATGATTGTTGCCGGTCTGTTTATGGTTTTGATTAATTCAGTTTATGGAAACCTATAATTGTTGCCCGTCTGTTTATGATTAATCAAGTAATCAATTTCTGTTTATTCTATTATATTGGGATTTTCCCATTTAGATGACTCGGCCTGTCAAAGAGAACATTTTTTTATTTTTTTCGAAATACAGTTTATTTTAGACAGTAAACATATAATTTAATTATTTTTGTTTTAAAAAAGTAATTGATTAAATGGTAAAGCATCATTGGCCAGAAAATATAAAATATCACCTTCATCAATATCAAACATTTGTCACAAGAAAAGGGAAGAAATACTTGAGGCCTACAGTTCCAGGCCTTCATCAACCAAGAAACTGAAACAATCTTTTCATGATGATTTAGATATTCAGTTAAGGGATTGGTATTTGCTGCAACGATCCAAAAAGATTCCCATTAACAGTGTATTACTTATTGAAAAAACTGATCAAATTGCCAAATACCTAAAGATTCAAGATTTTACTTGCACAATGAGTTGGATCCAACGTTTTAAAACTCGGCATTCTCTTGTTTTCGGATCTATTTCTGGAGAAGCTGGTGATGTAAATAATGAGTTGGTGGCGTCGTGGCTTAAAAATGAGTGGCCGGAAATTAGGAAAGGTTATGGTAACAAAGATATTTTTAATGCAGACGAAACGGGATTATTTTACAGGCTTTTACCAAATAAAACAATTAAGGTTAAAGGAGAAAGGTGCGTTGGAGGTCAGTTATCTAAGGATAGGATAACTTTGTTATTTTGTGCAAGTATGGAAGGTGAAAAATTGCCTCCATTAATAATTGGAAAATCAAAAAATCCCCGATGTTTTAAAAATGTTGATATTACTTCCCTAAATTATAAAACAATCAGAATGCATGGATGACGTCAATACTTTTTTCAAATTGGATTGTGTCATGGGATTCTAAATTAAGAAGTATTGGAAGAAATATTATTTTATTAGTAGATAATTGTTCGTTCCATCCTCCGTTAGGTCAATCTTTAATAAATATTGATCTAATTTTGATGCCTCCAAATACCACAAGTTACAGCCTTTAGATGCCGGGGTTATCAATGCTTTTATGCAGTATTATAAAAAAGGAATTGTTACAAAAATGATTCATTTTTATGATTCTTATCCAGAAGAAAAATTTAAAGTAAGTATTCTTGATGCAATTAGTATGGCTAAAACGGCTTGGTCAAAAGTTAGCTGTAATTCTATAAAAAATTGTTTTAGGCATGCTGGTTTCGGCGAAGTGGTTGAAGGAATGGCAATAAATGAAAAATTTTCATCTGATATAGAGGAATATTTTGAAAAGCAACACTCGTTTACTGATTTTGTTAATGCTGAAGAAAATTTAGTAACAGAAAATGTAACTGAACAGGAAGTAGAATTAAATTTGTCGCTATCTGATACGTCAGATAACAATCAATGTTTTGAGCTTCCCAAAATTCATAAAGCATTTGAGTGCATGCAACAAGTAGTTCTTTTTTATTCAAATCAGGATAAAACTGGCCATTTACAAGAAAGTTTAATAGCAATTGAATCATATTTGGAGAAGATTTTACTCAAGAAAAAAACCAGGCAACGGAAAATAACTGAGTTTATTTTCAAAAAATAAATGTGTTAGTTAGTAAAATTTTTTGAATATTTTTAAAATTATCCTTATTAAAAAGTATCGGTTATAGAGAACATTTTTTCAAGTCCCAAAAATGTTCTCTTTAAGCGGTATCTACTGTATTATTATTATTATTATTATTATTATTATTATTATTATTATTATTATTGATATTATTACTACATTTTAGATAAAAATTATAGAAACGAGCTGCCAGAATTTAGTAATTATTCTATCTTCCAATTCAAAGTCAGATCAAATATTCATTGCGCAAAGTTGTGTAGAGAAAAACCAAATTGCGTATCATTCTCATTAAATAAAGATTTCAATTGCTTTTTGTATAATCATGGAGGTGGGCAATTCTCAATAAAAGATCATTAGACTTTTAATTACTTAATATTAAACTTATTACTAATAAATAATTTATTTTTAATTAGTTTGAATAATAATAAATTTCATTTGTAATATATATATAATCTCGAATGGGATATAACTAATTTAGGCAATTTAAAACAATTTTTAATCTTACAGTTTCTATATATTGATGGATTAGTATTTATCAAAAGTGGAAAAATTACTGTTGACGCATTATCGAAAGGAATATTTTGCAGTTCAAACGGTGAAAAAAATACTCAAAAAGGCAATAGTTTTAAACAAATAATATTACGTACAGTTATGATCATGGAAATATAAAAATGCTAATTCCTACATTATTTAGTTTTCCTTTATCTAACAAACAAAAATTCATGCATTTCATGGGCAATCCAAATGATTGATTTCACTAAATATATAAAGTTGAAAAATCCGCTTTTCAGGATTTCGCATCAAGCTGTTTTATTCTATTTATTCATATGAAGAGACATTGAGAGGCAAAATGTTTGAAAATACTGATGATATGCGCCATAATGTTAATGATTTCCTAAAGGAGCAGGAACCGATTTGGAACTTATTTGTGTGGTTCATATGATGTTTTATGTTGAAAAATAGTACTTTTAATAAGTAACCTGTGTTTTGATACTAAACTTCTGGTATTTCGACTTCTTATATATTCTTAGGCATACGACGTATATTTCGATATTTTTTAATTTGTCATTTTTCAAATCTTTTCTAAATTCTATTATTATGTATTATTTTGTTCGTTTAGGATGTGAATAGAAGAAATTGATGAGCCCAGCCAAGTCACTAATAAAATCTGCCTCGTAACAATTGGGCAATTAGGAATGACCAGTTGGATGTTTTCAGATTAGTGATTGATCACAACTGCAATATAGAATGTGTGGAAAATGCGGTAAATAGTAAAAAACAACAAATTGATATATTTCAGAGAACGAAAGAAATTCATTGTGCAAGCAGGAATGGTCATGCCGATATTATGATATTAGTGATTATAATCATAACTGCATTATAGAAAGAAACAGATTCATAGTACAACCTGGAATCAACGCGGTAAATAATAAATTAAAACAAATTGATATATTCCTGAGAATGAAACCAATTCATTATTCAATTAATAATAGCCATGTGGATATTTTGAGATTAGTGATTGATCACAACTGCATTATAGAAAGAAACAGATTCATAGTACAAGCTGGAATCAATGTGGTAAATAATAAATTAAACCAAATTGATATATTCCTGAGAATGAAAACAATTCATTGTGCAATTAGGAATGGCCATTTGGATGTTTTCAGATTAGTGATTGATCACAACTGCAATATATAATGTGTGGAAAATGCGGTAAATAGTAAAAAAAACAAATTAATATATTTCAGAGAAAGAAAGCAATTCATTGTGCAAGCAGGAATGGTCATGCGAATATTATGATATTAGTGATAAATCACAACTGCAATATAGAATGTGTGGAAAATGCGGTAAATAGCAAAAAAAACGAATTAATATTTCAGAGAAAGAAAGCAATTCATTGTGCAATTAAAAATGGCTACTTGGATGTTTTCAGATTAGTGATTGATCACAACTGCAATATAGAATGTGTGGAAAATGCGTTAAATAGTAAAAAAAACGAATTAATATTTCAGAGAAAGAAAGCAATTCAGTGTGCAAGCAGGAATGGTCATGCGGATATTATGATATTAGTGATTAATCATAACTGCATTATAGAAAGAAACAGATTCATAGTACAAGCTGGAATCAATGTGGTAAATAATAAATTAAACCAAATTGATATATTCCTGAGAATGAAAACAATTCATTGTGCAATTAGGAATGGCCATTTGGATGTTTTCAGATTAGTGATTGATCACAACTGCAATATATAATGTGTGGAAAATGCGGTAAATAGTAAAAAAAACAAATTGATATATTTCAGAGAAAGAAAGCAATTCATTGTGCAAGCAGGAATGGTCATGCGAATATTATGATATTAGTGATAAATCACAACTGCGATATAGAATGTGTGGAAAATGCGGTAAATAGCAAAAAAAACGAATTAATATTTCAGAGAAAGAAAGCAATTCATTGTGCAATTAAAAATGGCTACTTGGATGTTTTCAGATTAGTGATTGATCACAACTGCAATATAGAATGTGTGGAAAATGCCTTAAATAGTAAAAAAACGAATTAATATTTCAGAGAAAGAAAGCAATTCAGTGTGCAAGCAGGAATGGTCATGCGGATATTATGATATTAGTGATTAATCATAACTGCATTATAGAAAGAAACAGATTCATAGTACAAGCTGGAATCAATGTGGTAAATAATAAATTAAACCAAATTGATATATTCCTGAGAATGAAAACAATTCATTGTGCAATTAGGAATGGCCATTTGGATGTTTTCAGATTAGTGATTGATCACAACTGCAATATATAATGTGTGGAAAATGCGGTAAATAGTAAAAAAAACAAATTGATATATTTCAGACAAAAGAAAGCAATTCATTGTGCAAGCAGGAATGGTCATGCGAATATTATGATATTAGTGATAAATCACAACTGCAATATAGAATGTGTGGAAAATGCGGTAAATAGCAAAAAAAAACGAATTAATATTTCAGAGAAAGAAACCAATTTATTACTGCAATTAGGAATGGTCCTATGGATGTTTTGAGATTAGTGATTGATCGCAAATGCAATATAGAATGTGTGGAAAATGCGGTAAATCGTAAAAAAACGAATTAATATTTCAGAGAAAGAAAGCAATTCATTGTGCAAGCAGGAATGGTCATGCGGATATTATGATATTAGTGATTAATCATAACTGCATTATAGAAAGAAACAGATTCATAGTACAAGCTGGAATCAATGTGGTAAATAATAAATTAAACCAAATTGATATATTCCAGATATTGAAAACATTTCATTGTACAATTAGGAATGGCGATGTGGATGTTTTGAGATTAGTGATTGATCACAACTGCGATATAGAATGTGTGGGAAATGCGGTAAATAAAAAATAAAAAGAAATTGATATATTCCTGAGAATGAAACCAATTCATTGTGCAATTAGGAATGGTCATTTGGATGTTTTGAGATTAGTGATTGATCACAAATGCAATATAGGATGTGTGGAAAATGCGGTAAATAGTAAAAAAACGAATTAATATTTCAGAGAAAGAAAGCAATTCATTGTGCAAGCAGGAATGGTCATGCGAATATTACGATATTAGTGATAAATCACAACTGCATTATAGAAAGAAAGAGATTCATAGTACAAGCTGGAATCAATGTGGTAAATAATAAATTAAACCAAATTGATATATTCCTGAGAATGAAAACAATTCATTGTGCAATTAGGAATGGCGATGTGGATGTTTTCAGATTAGTGATTGATCACAACTGCGATATAGAATGTGTGGAAAATGCGGTAAATAAAAAATAAAAAGGAATTGATATATTCCTGAGAATGAAACCAATTCATTGTGCAATTAGGAATGGCCATTTGGATGTTTTCAGATTAGTGATTGATCACAACTGCAATATAGAATATGTGGAAAATGCGGTAAATAGTAAAAAAAACAAATTGATATATTTCAGAGAAAGAAAGCAATTCATTGTGCAAGCAGGAATGGTCATGCGAAAATTATGATATTAGTGATAAATCACAACTGCATTATAGAAAGAAACAGATTCATAGTACAAGCTGGAATCAATGCGGTAAATAATAAATTAAAACAAATTGATATATTCCTGAGAATGAAACCAATTCATTGTGCAATTAGGAATGGCGATGTGGATGTTTTAAGATTAGTGATTGATCACAACTGCGATATAGAATGTGTGGAAAATGCGGTAAATAAAAAAAAATAATATATTCCTGAGAATGAGACCAATTCATTGTGCAATTAGGAATGGCCATTTGGATGTTTTCAGATTAGTGATTGATCACAACTGAAATATAGAATGTGTGGAAAATGCGGTAAATAGTAAAAAAACAAATTGATATATTTCAGAGAAAGAAAGCAATTCATTGTGCAAGCAGGAATGGTCATGCGAATATTATGATATTAGTGATAAATCACAACTGCAATATAGAATGTGTGGAAAATGCGGTAAATAGCAAAAAAAACGAATTAATATTTCAGAGAAAGAAAGCAATTCATTGTGCAAGCAGGAATGGTCATGCGAATATTATGATATTAGTGATAAATCACAACTGCATTATAGAAAGAAACAGATTCATAGTACAAGCTGGAATCAATGCGGTAAATAATAAATTAAAACAAATTGATATATTCCTGAGAATGAAACCAATTCATTGTGCAATTAGGAATGGCGATGTGGATGTTTTAAGATTAGTGATTGATCACAACTGCGATATAGAATGTGTGGAAAATGCGGTAAATAAAAAGGAAATAATATATTCCTGAGAATGAGACCAATTCATTGTGCAATTAGGAATGGCCATTTGGATGTTTTCAGATTAGTGATTGATCACAACTGAAATATAGAATGTGTGGAAAATGCGGTAAATAGTAAAAAAACAAATTGATATATTTCAGAGAAAGAAAGCAATTCATTGTGCAAGCAGGAATGGTCATGCGAATATTACGATATTAGTGATAAATCACAACTGCATTATAGAAAGAAAGAGATTCATAGTACAAGCTGGAATCAATGTGGTAAATAATAAATTAAACCAAATTGATATATTCCTGAGAATGAAAACAATTCATTGTGCAATTAGGAATGGCGATGTGGATGTTTTCAGATTAGTGATTGATCACAACTGCGATATAGAATGTGTGGAAAATGCGGTAAATAAAAAATAAAAAGGAATTGATATATTCCTGAGAATGAAACCAATTCATTGTGCAATTAGGAATGGCCATTTGGATGTTTTCAGATTAGTGATTGATCACAACTGCAATATAGAATATGTGGAAAATGCGGTAAATAGTAAAAAAAACAAATTGATATATTTCAGAGAAAGAAAGCAATTCATTGTGCAAGCAGGAATGGTCATGCGAATATTATGATATTAGTGATAAATCACAACTGCATTATAGAAAGAAACAGATTCATAGTACAAGCTGGAATCAATGCGGTAAATAATAAATTAAAACAAATTGATATATTCCTGAGAATGAAACCAATTTATTACTCAATTAGGAATGGTCCTATTGATGTTTTGAGATTAGTGATTGATCACAACTGCAATATAGAATGTGTGGAAAATGCGGTAAATAGTAAAAAAAAACAAATAGATATATTTCAGAGAAAGAAAGCAATTCATTGTGCAAGCAGGAATGGTCATGCGAATATTATGATATTAGGGATAAATCACAACTGCATTATAGAAAGAAACAGAATCATAGTACAAGCCGGAATCAATACGGTAAATAATAAATTAAAACAAATTGATATATTCCTGAGAATGAAACCAATTTATTACTCAATTAGGAATGGTCCTATGGATGTTTTGAGATTAGTGATTGATCACAACTGCAATATAGAATGTGTGGAAAATGCGGTAAATAGTAAAAAAACTAATTAATATTTCAGAGAAAGAAAGCAATTCATTGTGCAATTAAAAATGGCTATTTGGATGTTTTGAGATTAGTGATTGATCACAAATGCGATATAGAATGTGTGGAAAATGCAGTAAATAAAAAAAAATTGATATAGTCCTGAGAATGAAACCAATTCATTATTCAATTAGGAATGCCCCTATGGATGTTTTGAGATTAGTGATTGATCACAACTGCAATATAGAATGTGTGGAAAATGCGGTAAATAGTAAAAAAAAACAAATAGATATATTTCAGAGAAAGAAAGCAATTCATTGTGCAAGCAGGAATGGTCATGCGAATATTATGATATTAGTGATAAATCACAACTGCATTATAGAAAGAAACAGAATCATAGTACAAGCCGGAATCAATACGGTAAATAATAAATTAAAACAAATTGATATATTCCTGAGAATGAAACCAATTTATTACTCAATTAGGAATGGTCCTATGGATGTTTTGAGATTAGTGATTGATCACAACTGCAATATAGAATGTGTGGAAAATGCGGTAAATAGTAAAAAAACTAATTAATATTTCAGAGAAAGAAAGCAATTCATTGTGCAATTAAAAATGGCTATTTGGATGTTTTGAGATTAGTGATTGATCACAAATGCGATATAGATTGTGTGGAAAATGCAGTAAATAAAAAAAAATTGATATAGTCCTGAGAATGAAACCAATTCATTATTCAATTAGGAATGCCCCTATGGATGTTTTGAGATTAGTGATTGATCACAACTGCAATATAGAATGTGTAAAAATGCGGTAAATAGTAAAAAAAAACGAATTAATATTTCAGAGAAAGAAAACAATTCATTGTGCAATTAGAAATTAGAAAGTCTGGAAAATATGGTAAATAGTAAAAAAAACAAATTGATATATTTCAGAGAATGAAAGCAATTCATTGTGCAAGCAGGAATGGTCATGCCGATATTATGATATTAGTGATAATTCATAACTGCATTATAGAAAGAAACAGATTCATAGTACAAACCGGAATCAATGTGGTAAATAATAAATTAAAAAAATTGATATATTCCTGAGA
>CAUHTR010008034.1:0-15939 GCA_959609185.1 Schmidtea polychroa
AGAGTTTTTAGCATTTGCTGCTAAATGTTTAATAAATAGATGTATGTCATAACCAAAAGATTATGAAATATAACAGGTACAAATTTGGGAGTATGACAATTAAGATTGCAATTTCTATGAGCTGCTCCTCGATAATTATTTTCACTTTTTAAATGATCATGATCTATAACTTTTGCATTATCTTGTCCTTCATGAAATAATCTTGTTTCTTCTGCTTCTATTTGGTCAATAGTTAGAGATCTAATATCAGAATGACTTTCAGAGAGAGAGAGTTCCTCAAAGGGTTGTTTACACATCCAACAATTTGAAGCGTTTTCATATTCTTCCTGTTGTTGTTCTGAAATATTTTGAGGATAGCTTGTTTTTAATACTTTAAATATTTCGTGTTCTAAGCTGTTTATACTTTTAGTAAAGTGATCTAGAACCTCTTCTGAAGAAGTTCCTCTAAATGAATATTCTCTAGATTTTATGAGTTCAGGATAATTACTTTTAAATAATAGTTTATAAGCAGATGGTAATTGTTTAGCTTGTTTGATACTATTGGGTTTATTCTTTTTTCTTAGAAAGGCTTTCATCCTTGTTGGTTTCTCCTTCTGTCCAGAGGCTTTCCATTCATCCATGAGTTTATATTTTTCTATTATTTTTAAATATTGTATAATTATATCTTGTTCGCGATTTATACATTCAAAGTCTCCATAGACACAGCCTACTGTTTGTAGTAAATTTGAAAAGTTTTTAAAATGCATCTTGGGTTATTAGGCATTCTAATTAAAGCTGGATCATCTTTTTCACAAATTCTTGTATGTTTAATCATAGAGTTTTTAGTTGTTGAATAATGAAGACATCTTTTACATGTTCCTCCTCCACAAGTTGGATTCTCTGGTGATGTAAAAGCTTGAAAGTTTTTTATTAAAATATAATGTTGATTATTTTCTTCCTCCAAGATTAAAAGATATATCTCCCTATCTCCACTATCTCTAACTTCATAATCAGAAATATAAATTGGAATAATATCTTTCCTTCCATATCCCCATCCTTTAACATGTTCATAAATATTAAGTTTAAGATTATTTAGTTTTTCAAATTCTGGAATATCTTCTAGTTTCATTGGATGAGTGAATCCCTTGGGAAATATTAATTCATTTTCATATTGTTTGTATTGTTGAACTCTTTGGGGGTTTTCAGCTTGAGGATGTAAATATGCAAGTATTGACCACATGAAACATTTGTTATCACCATTCTGTACATTTATAACAGCCCTAGATTTAAAGGGTGTTTGAATATAAGATTTAGGATTTGGAGGTAATCCCCTCCAATAATCAATCACTAAAGATTGGAAAGAGCGAAATACTAAGTTTGATTCTCCTAATTCATTTTCTACATCCTCTTGTTTTGCTTCTACTGCTTGAATTATTTCTTTGATGGTTTTATCAAATCCTCTAGTTGAAAATAAATATTTAAAGGGTATTGCGATTTCAACATCTAAAGGAGTTCTGTTTTCTTCCACACCTCTCCAATATTTTGATTTTATTGTGATTTTATATTTTATAACATTATACCTTGTTGGTTTATAATCTTCTAAAGCTCTAGTGAAAGAATTTTTAATATTTTTTTTATTTCTCTTTATATATTCTCCAGGAGTTGCAGGTCCATTGATTTCTGATTGAAATTCATCTATGTGATTAAATTCATCCCAGTTATATTTTTCTTTTTCATCATGTTCGGGTTCTCCTTCTGAATGGCATTCTTCAACGTCAGAAGTTTGTTTTTTATTTTTACATTCTTTTATATGTTCTAAATAATAGAAATTTAGTTTTGTTGAAAAGTTACAATTAGGACATGAAAATATTTCTCTAAGTCTCCCGATACAATTTTCAAAATGTTTATTATATCCAGAATGAAGAAATCTTCCTTTACATTTAGTACAAACTTTTGAATTTGTATCATTAAGATTATTTTCTTTTAGTAAATGAGCTTTCGACTTACAGTGAGAAATTAATCCAGTTTTATTTTTAAAAACTTTATTGCAAATATTACAATTCATTTTTTAGAAAAATTTTTTATTGGATACTCTGTTTTCATTTTTTATTTATTTTTCTATTTTATTTTCATAATGTGATAGTATAATTTTTAGATTTTTATAATAAAAATTTAAAAAATGATAAAAATCCGAACTCCGATAGCGCAGTGGGAATAGACTGGCATTGTGGTTCAAATGGATAGTGGTTCAAATCACGTCTGAGGTTAGTTTTTTTTTCAACATAAAATAATATTAAAAATTTGAAAATAATATTGAAAATGGTGTGGGTATCTTAGATTTATATTTTATTTTATTTATTTTTATTTTATTTATTTTATTTTATTTTTTTATTAATTAAAAATTTAAAAAATGACAAAAATCCGAACTCCGATAGCGCAGTGGGAATAGACTGGCACAGTGGTTCAAATGGATAGCGGTTCAAATCCTAACTACGGTTAGTTTTTTTTCAACATAAAATAATATTAAAAATTTGAAAATAATATTGAAAATGGTGTGGGTATCTTAGATTTATATTTTATTTTATTTATTTTTATTTTATTTTATTTATTTTATTAATTAATTATTTTTTAAACATAAATATGAAAAAAAAATATTGAAACGGGTGATGGTGGCGAACCGGTAATTATCGCCACCAGTCTTTCGAACACCCCCGGATCGATTCTATAATGTGCACATTTATTTCTTGGTTGTTTTCGGACCTCTTTCGGATTCGCTTTCGAATTCATTTGTACTTTCGAGCAGCACACTTAAAACGCCGATGAAATCGTATTCGAGCGAGAAGCGAATAATAAGGTGTGCTGCTATTATCGGATTGATTCTGATTTTGAGTCTGGCCAGCTTGTATATTGGAAGAGATTTGATAAACGAAAGAGGTTGAAATAAAAAAAAATGATCCGGATCAAAAAAAAACTGTTGAGAGGACAGTGAAAAAAAAAAAAAAATACCACTGTCCTCTCAGAGCAGTTTTACTATTTCATAAATTTTTTTTATTGGATTTTTTATGATCTTTTATTTTTCTATTTTATTTTTATTAATAACCAGCAATTTGCCAATCCGGCGACTTGCTAGTCATTATCCCAAGTAGTGTGTATATATCCCTAACCAACGCGGCCCTTAAGTTCTTCATAATCCCATTTTTCTTTTTCTATTCTCTCTTGGGGGGCTGTGTTGGTTAGGGATATATACACACTACTCATTTTCATAATAGAAATAAGTTATTTGTTATATATATTTTTTTAGTTGAATCATAAAAGTGCCTTATTATTTGCTAATAATTGTGTTTTACAAATTTTAAATAGAATTTTATCCAATTTTGTGTGGAATATTATTTAAATGGAAGTGTCCGACAGGACAGCTCGGCTTCTTTTTAGTAATTAGTTAAAAAAATTTGAAACACAAATAAAGGTCTTGAAAAAGCACTGAAGAAATTTGTGTTATATATAAAATAATTTTTACTGAACTTACCCACAACCAATTTTTACAAATTTGTATGTAAACCTAGTAAGTTCAGAGATTCATTAACACTTTTATTAACATATAATTTATTTCTTTAGTGATTCAAGCTTTTTAATAAATACAATGTCAATTGAAAAGAAATCAGTGGTGAAAATTGAAAAAAGTTCTTATAATAATACAATTTATAATTTAATATTAAGATTTTATCAGTTTCTTTGGCCACTTTTAATGTAGTCTTTTTATGATATTTCATTTATTTTCATCGTGGCTATAAGACAAACATTATTTTGTGTTTCACAAAAGATTTATGTTTTATCTATTGTCATAAATAAAATAAATGAAATTTCATTTAAATTTTAAATAAATAAAAACATAAAATAAAAAATAATAATTAATAATATATTTAATATTTGCATAAATTGTGCTCTTGAGACGAGTATCTAACAATATATATAGTTGTTCTGAAGAATCTAACAAAATAAATAAAATGTATCATTAAGAAAGAAATAGAATTTAGAATTATGTATGATGTTAATTTTGAATAAAAACATTTTTGTTTTGTTGAAATAAAATGATATTTAAAAAAATGCTGTTGTTTAAAAGAATGAATAAAAAATATTAGATTGTAAAATAGTTATTTAAAATAAATATCTTATTTATAAGTTTCACTTATTATTATTATAAAGATTAATTGTGGAAATTTTGTTGAAGGAAAAAATTAATTGTATTATAATATAATATAGAGTTAAATGATATACAAAATTTGAATATCAAATGTTTTAATCTCCAAAATATAACTTACTCAAAATCCTTTTCTCAACTAATGTTGGCAAAATTAATGATATTAGAGAATTGGATTCTAAATTTGTAAGAAGGAATATTCCCAATGATAAAGTCAAGTTAGAGTTAAAGGATTTGCTAAAGGAGCTTCAAAAATGTCAACAGTAAATTAGAAAACATTAATAAAACAAATGATTATGTTGAGAATGTTTATCAAATGTATTTGTTCTCAACTCAGCTGCGAAATAAAGATTCTGAAAACAGTTTAGAATGTAATCAATCATTCAGTGTACAAGTTCAAAAGCACCGAATAAAACCAGTAAAATTTCGCAGTTAATATAAGTAAAGAAAAATGTTATATCGAGCATCACATCTAGTTCTGAACATTTACATTTCTCAGGTCATCCTGAATTTAATTATTTTAATATTAAATCGAATATTTTATTACGTTGTAGGCAAACGAGAAATAATGTGTCAACTCCAGTGATAAATGATCGTCAAGGCTTTTCACATGAAAACATTTTCCCAACAAAAATTGCTGGAATCAAGCATTATAAATTTAATTGGAAATAAATAACATAATAAATAGATTAATTAATAAATTATTATGCAGACAAACATAGGGATTCAAATAAATATTACGAAGATGTTCGTGTAAATCCAGTAAAATAAAACAAAACAAAATTAATATTATTGAACCTACTATAAAAAGGATTCAAAACAAAATTAACAGAAACAAGATTAACGTATCAAAATACTTACGATGTCCACTGAAATTGTAAATATTATCTATTATTCCGTGCAGACGATAAAATCGCGCTAGGTAACATCGTATATATCGCATGCGGCATTGTCCTAAAAATGCAATATATAACCCGGAAAAAATTCAAAATCACATAAAGACAGAATTTGTTGATTGAATTGTGAAATTATTAAAAGCTTTTAAATGAAATAACATTTTTAAAGCTTCAAACAAAGCCAAATTGCAATAATTAACGGATAACTCTAAATAGTATGAGTCATATTATTTAATAATATGACCAAAAAATAAAAATTCCTTACATGGTTAAGTAAATTAGTCATACTATTTGAATTTAAATATAAAAAACATAATTGTATTTTTAATCATTCATCAGCTAGATCAAATATATCTATTTGAAAATCGTACTCGTTCTGAGTTGATGTTGAGTCTTCAAATATCGAATTAATAAGTTCGTTTCGGAATCTCTCACCATGAATATCATGTTAAGATATTTGCCAATCCTCGAAATTCTCCGAAAACCCAGCTGATTGAATAGAGTTTTTTATGTTTTGGGTAGACATAGAGCTCTAAGCATTACTAATACAAAGATTCACAAGCCCTTGGCAGGGAGCCTTGGGATTTCCACGTCTTGTGTATTCTATTTCCTCGGAGTTTTCCCAAATATTACTAAAACTGACAATTCTATCTTTAAATTCTATAAACATTCCAATATCTCCTGCTTGTAAATAGGGGTTAATCCACCGGGTATTACCATAAGTTTTATATTTCCTTTTCTGTAGTGCTCTTTTACACGTTCTGAAATATGAGCAAGGCAAGAATCCCATACAATATATTTTCTTAATCAAACATTGAAACATTGAAACATTAAATTTATCCATGCGATTATTAAATCTTGATTTACCCATGCTTTTTCTTGTGTAACGCTATAAATATTGTTGAGCGAATTAATATTTCCAAAAGAATTTTTTCCTTTGTAAATAGCAAGAGGTACAGCTTTTCTTCCATTAGCCCAAACTGACACAATTACTGTTATTCGCATGGAAGAAAACCCTATTGATTTCAGTATTACGTATCTCTGTCCTTTTAAATCAATTGTATGGGTCCTATTATCTTCGAAATAAACAGCTGTTTTATCCATTAACACTGTTTTCGACAAGTCAATATAAGGTATCGTAGCTCTTAAAAATCCCATATAATTAATGGCAATGGAAATTAACGTATCATCTGATAAATTCGTAAAGTTGGTAGTTCTTTTATGCGACAATCCGTTAATTTTCATGAAACCGTCAATCCAGGGGCCTGAAGCTTTGATATCAATATTATTTTGTTCTCCTAATGTACTAGCTCGATCGGATATGAAAGTTCGAGTAACTTTTATTTTCATTATTCTTAATTCAATATTTTCATCAATATTTAATTCGTCAAGAAATCTCAGCAAAGGCTTTCTTTCGACTCTAGATGCTCTTTTCATCGATGCAGATTGTGCTCTAATCGCTTCTTTGTTCTTATACCACTGCTGAAACATAGATTGACTATACGAGAAACTATCTCTGTCGCCGAAAAGGTTTTTTGCCTTATAATATAAATTTCCAAGCTCCATATATGAAATTACTTCTTTCTTAAAAGCAATTTTAAATGTTCTTTTTTTCATTGGGGTGGTTTATAAGAAAAGTTTATTATAGAAATTGTATTATTGATATAAAAGAATTTTAAAAAATCATTAAATATTAATGGTCATACTATTTATTAGTATGACTTTTTATAAAAAAGAAATGATCATATTATTAGGAATAGTCAAGTTATTAGGAATAGTCATATTATATGGAGCTATCCGCTATAACGTTTCTCTTTTCCTACTATTGAATTAAATAAATAAAATTATTATAAACTTTATTAACACACTTATTAAAACAGGTTTATTAAATATAAGAAAAGGTAACTAAAACATTCGTTTTACGATATATATTGACAGTTTTCCTGTCATCGTCAGGTAGGAAAGAAAATACTATAGATTTATAGATTTAATAAATAAATAAATAATAATTAAAATCCATAAAATCGGCTCATAAAATCAAAACTTTGCTTCAAAATATCATTTTATCTTTTTATATCTATTCTCTAAAAAATAATAAATTTTAACAATCTTACTCCAGAAAGTCAGTTTAGGAAGTTGCTTTTCTTCAAATCTTTGGATATCTTTATTTTTGTCAAAAACTATCATTTAAAATGTTATTTAATCTACTTTAGTAAAACTTAGTGAACATGTAACAATATTAAGAATAATCTGTATAATTACAAGTATTACAAGTATAATATTACAAGAAAATTTTAAATTAATAACAACTGTTACGGAAAAGATTTATTAAAGAAAGTAAACGCACCAAATCTAACAAATTTAAATTTAAAAAAAATTTATATTTTCTTGAAAAAAACAATGTCAAAAAATCAAAAAAAATAGTATATTTTATTATTTATTATTTTCATTAATTTTAATTAATCATTAAATTTTATCATTAAATATTTTTTTTTAATTTAAAGTTAATTTACAAATTATACAGAAGTTCTGAATATTTCCCCCATTTGTGATGTGAAGTGTTTCAACTTTTTTCGAATTTTACAATATTAAATTTATCAAATTTACTAAATAAATTTTATATATAACCATTTTATTTACCAATTTAAACAAATGCCAAAACGAATTTATCTTTGGAAATGTTTATAATATCTTAAAATTCTCAATTTTTATTTTCGATTCATTTAAGTTGAATTAAAAACCTGGAATAGTTGAATTCTGAAAAATAAACCCGACAGCAGATTTTACATGAGAAAAAAATTTATTTTTATTTTTTTGTTTAGTTAGTAAAACACTAAAATTCAACGATTATCCCGCCTATTTGATTTACAAATTGTCTCCGACAAAAAATACAACTCTTGACGAGTTGGCATTTGGTATACAAACATCAGTAATCACGTCTTCATCCATCATTCTGATAGAAGGCGATGGAAAGCAATCGGATTTCATTTCAGCCAGATTAATGAAGGATAAGGCAAGATATTTTTTGTTAATTTTATTTATCTAAATATCAATTTTTTTTCTGGTAAATTTTCAACTCATATAATTAATCAAACCCACCACTGAGATACTTGAATTACATATGACAGCAATCATCCATAAACATTTCCAAATATACAAAGTAAATTTCAGACTAATGAAAAATCTTTTTTAAAAATATTTAATTTTCAAGAGATTTAATTATGAAATAATCTGAGATTTAAAATTTGTTTACTTCGGATTTTTTCTTTGTAATAATAGATTATTGTTTCTTTTATGTAGCAAATTGAGAGAGATTTTATACAAGAAAAGTTTTTTTTCAATAATATAAACTTAACCGAAATGTTAATTATCGAGTTTAATTTTTTTTTACATTTAAATTTAAGTTTTTCGCTTTTCAATAAAATATGTTTGCCACGGTTGAAATTATCTGTATTATTATTATTATCATTGTTAATATTATTATTTATTTTCATTATTAATATTGTTAATATTATAATACTAATAATAGTAATAATAATAATAATAATAATAATAATAATAATAATAATAATAATAATAATAATAATAATTATTATTATTATTATTATTATTATTATTATTATTATTATTATTATTATCATTATTATTATTATTATTATTATTATTATTATTATTATTATTATTATTATTATTATTATTATTATTATTATTATTATTATTATTATCATTATTATTATTATTATTATTATTATTATTATTATTATTATTATTATTATTATTATTATTATTATTATTATTATTATTATTGTAATTATTATTATTATCAATAAATTTACGAGACTGAGTCTTGCAGTAATTTTTCGTTCTAGATTTACAATTTGTTCCTTAGCATGTCGTTCTGTGTGGTACTAATGTCGGCTTTTTTTCTTCCGGTCCATATCTAACTTTTAAGGAATATATTTATTTTCTTGATGGTGAATTTTATTTATTACTTATTCATTCTTATTAAGAATTGAATATTTGATTTCAGTTACTAAAAATCTAAAATCAATCAAGTATTAATAACATTCAATTAATTCTTAAATCGCTTGGGAAACACTATAACTTTACAACAAGTGCAGACTGCGCAGTTTTGTTGTTTTTTTCCATTTGGTTCGGTAGACTGCAGTGTTGCTAATAAAATCATATTGATATTTGTATGATAAGAAGCCTCACAAAGGCAACAAACATAATAAAAAAATGTTATAATGGTTTAAATGAAATATATTTAAATATAATTAATTATTAACTTTTTTTATCGAGGATAAAAGTGAAATAACTATTTAAATAAAAATATAAAAATTAGATATTTAGCGGCGCCCTTTTAACTGGCGTGGGTCAGCACACTTGGCAACTGCCCCAATGCCAAGCGGTTATTCCACTGCATGACACACTTAATCAAGAAAATAAATTATAATTGAAATTCAGACAAATATTCTTCCGATTTGATAATAAGAATTTTTTATGATGTTACGAATAATTATCAGTTGTTGGGTTTTTTTGTAAATAAAAGAACTATTTGTAAACAGAAAAATCTTGTTTTAAACATTGAACAATCAAAATGAAACACTTTCAAATAAATGTTTTAACGCTGTGTATATTATATGATAAAGAAATAGGATGAGTTTTTCAGTTAAAATATTATGAAAATTAATTTCGACAAGAAATTAATTAATTTTTTCAAATTAATTCAAAATTGTTTAGCTCAACCTTTACAAAAATGCGATTATTTTCTTTAATAGATTAATTGAAATCTTTTAATCAAAATGATTAAAACTGTTTTTCAAAAGAAATATGAAATTACATAAAATTAATATATTTTAAAATTTTATTTAATTAATTTTTCAATAATTTTGTTACTATTTATTATTATTATTATTATTATTATTATTATTATTATTATTATTATTATTATTATTATTATTATTATTATTATTATTATTATTATTATTATTATTATTATTATTATTATTATTATTAATATTATTATTAGTATTAGTATTATTATTATATTGTTGTTTATATTAATATTATTATGTACTTTTTTATTTCAAATTTATTATTATAATAATGAATATATCTAAAAATTTTAATTCAAGTTATTTTTGATTTTACATTTATGTTGACAGGGTTTATTAGAAATTGTTTATTTTGGTTTCAATTTCATTTGAAATCTAAAATAAATAAAATAGAATGGAACAGAATTAATTGAATTAAATAGAATGTTAATAAAAAGTTTTTTTATTCTATAAAATCTGGGGAAAAGGCGGTGAAATAATATACGAAATTGCTGCAGAAAAATTCTTTCCAAATATACTCTATAAATATAATTATTGAGAAAATACATTTATTATTTTTGTACTTTTGATTAAGTTATTAAATATTAATTAACTTTAAAGACAAGAGATGAAAAAATGATATAAAACATCATTTGAGTTGATATGACTTGTCCTTGAAGTCGTTATATCACATTTATATGAATCAACATATATGAATAACAAGGATGAAATTATATAAAATTGCACAATTATACATTAGATTTTTACAAAATATATATTATTAGTTAACCTTGACAGCCCAATATTAACACTATGAAAATCATATCAATCAGCCCTAAAGAATTAAATATTTTTAACAATGAAAACATTTGAACATAAAAGTTTTATTGGCTAAAAATAAAATCACACGTGTAAAGATTTTAATTTCAGTAATAACAAAAATATTTTCATTTTCTTATAAGGGTCACTTTATGCAATTGGAATTTATATTCATGTAAGAAATTCAATAAAGATTGCCCATTTATTTTTCCAATGGTTTCGCCAATGAAAATACCCTTTTCACAGCAGTTAAACTAAACGTCCACATTTATGTTTCAAACCCTGGAGAGGCTAAGTCATTTTAAGATTGATGGCGAACCTTTCCATACCAGTAAAAATAATATACTTTCATTTAAAATATGTTAAAATGTTATCAGATATTCTATAATAATAAGTAACGTTTATTCTTTAAATAAGTTTATTGTATTCATACAAAACTAAATTTACCTCTTCAGGTTTGCACTGTATTTCTTAGCATATTATTTATAAATGTATAAAGGAGCTTATCAAATTTCAGCAGATGCAATATAAAAACAGAAAAATAATATATATGTTTTGAGGTTTTTTTTGTGTATAATAGTATTGTATTTGTTTGTTTTTTCAAATAGGCCTATTAACAGGTGAAAATCACTTTCAAAATCAACAATTCCTAAATAATGATAAACTGAAATAATAATCCTTGCAATATGAATTAAAAAACAAAGTTCAACAAGAGGGTCGGAAAAATCAAAAATACTTTAGGGCAATTTTCTTAAATACATCAGACTAAGATGAAAATTTTTATTATTTTTATTTTTTAATTCGCAAAAACAAATAAAGGAAATCAAAAAATGAAGTGAGCAAAAAAATTAAATATTTTACTGCAAATAATAATAATTTCAAACATTAATGCACTTTAAAAACAAGTCAAAAATGTTGATTGGATTTTTTATCTTATTACTTATTACTTAGTACTTTTTTGCCTATTTAAATGTTTTTCAATAATGAAAATTTGACATTTTATTTTTTAGGGTAGGGCACTGATGATAGTAGAGTACAATCTAGGAAGTGGTATCACGAGGCTGGTCGAGTCTTCTGTTAACATTGCCGATGGATTCTATCATAGAGTAGCGTTTAGGAGAAACGGAAATGTTGCTTCTTTACAAATTGATGATTATAATAGAATAACCTCATCACCCAAAGGTTAGTAGAATTTAATAAAATTTCAAGAATTTTATTTTTTTAAGTTAAACAAGAATAAAATACCATATATACCAAAAATGAATTTTTTAATAATTTTATTTTTTGTAATTAAAAAATGAAGATATATTGTTTTTTAAATGACAGAAATTTAATTGAATAATTAAAATAATATTATGTAATTACGAACTTTAAAGATTATTGAGTCGTAAGGTTTCTTAAATTTTTTTAAAATTATTTATTGTTTTCATTACATTCAATATCTTTTCAAAAATAAATATCAACAGAAGTTATATTAACTATTGTGTAAAATATAAGGAAAACAATTTTGCTGCAAATATCTTCATTTCGAAAAGTTTTTACGTATGTCGTATTATATTGAATGGCATTGACTGTGATTTCATTGGTTGTTTGAATCAGCTGCATTATGGAATCAAATTTAAAAAAGCCAATCAAAATCATTAAAACATACTTCATTTTTTTCGTTTATTAGAATCACGTTTTCGGGTATAATAATAACTTTAGACTTCGTAGAAATAATTTAAATATAAATTACATTAAAAATATATTTCAATGTAATTTTAAAAAAATTAGCCGCTTTTGTAATATTTTAATGATAAAATAATGTAATTAATGAATCCAGGAAAATGAAACGAAAAAGAAAATATTAAATTTTAGAAGAAGCCCTGTTAATTTGATATCAACAGGCCAGTTGGAGTTTAGAATTAATTTTCGGTGAGCTGATGATCTTGCTGTATAACTTAAAATGGCGTTTAAGATAAAAATAAGTATTATTGTGAATTAAAAGAACAGTTTTGTACTATAAAATATTTTAGATTACTAATTAGTGATTAAATTTATTTTATTCACTCTTAGAAATTTTTAAAGATCAAATTTCAGATGTGAACAATCAAAATGAAAACATTACTTTTAAGCATAAATTTTGTTTAAATGGCGTAAAAGAGCTGTCAGTTTTAATGAAAGGTTTATTATTTTAAAATAATGTAAATTTTTCTATAAAGAAGATCAAATTCACTTTTTTACTCATGAATACAATATAATTAATTTTCTATTTTGACCATCACAATAATAAAAATGTTTGGTTAAATTTAAATATTTTTTTATTTTTTTTAAAAAGTATTACTTAAATAAAGCGTTGTTGAAAGTTTTTTTTTAATTTTAATTAAAAAACAAAATGTTAATTTATCGTCTGAAAAATATGAAGATACATGAAAGCGTAAAAATAAAAGTCGGATTTTTATTCATAACAATTGCGGAAAAGTTTCATTAAAGTGAATAAATTTTGTGTTAAAGAAATACACATAATTATAAATTGAAGTCTACAATTAATGAATAAAAACTAGCAATTAATAAAATCTACAAAAATAATTAAAATTTGTTTTTATTTCTCGACATGGGTGGCAAAAATTGGTTTGAAGTTGCATTATTAAATATTTGGAAACATAAAACGAATACTTCAATGATTGATATGGCAACATTTATTGTCAATTGAAATTTATCCTTTTATAATTTCTGGAGTTTGCGTCCGAATCATCTAATTTCAGGATCATAATATGTTTTCCCAGAAACTGTCATCAAATTGCGGTGGGTAAACGCTATTATTTATTACCGTATATTAATCTAAAATTAGAATCAAATATGATTTTATATATAGCAAAAAAAAGGTATTAATAAAAGTATTAAAAAATTATATCATATTTTATTTAAACTAGGAATATAATTTATAAAAAAAATAATATAAAATGATCAATTTATTTATCAATTTATATTTAAACAGAATAAAAATAAATTAAAAATATTATTCATTTATCTAATGATTTTTCTTAAATTTATCATATATTTCTGATTTTATTTTTAAATTTTACAAATATTTTCCCATTATTGAATAAATTAATTTTCATCCAAACCAGATGAGGCAAGGAGAATTAGATAGCATTTTAGTTCGGGTTTAAATTTTAATCCATCCTGAAATAATGTATGCAGCCAAATATTGTTTTTATATTTTAATTTAGAAAATTTTCATAGCAAAAAATAAATTTATTCAAAAAATGATAACAAATGTAATCTGGTAAAACATTCTGCCTACAAGATAGAACGAAGAAAATGACAGTCTCCATAAACAACGACAAACCGCAAGCATATTCATGTCTCTTTAAATCAAATGTGTCTGCTCCGAATTTTTTCCTTGTTTATAATGTTTAATCAACATTTTGATTACATTTTGTAAATATAAACAAAACAATTATGGCAAAAATATAAAGCAATGTCCGAATTAAAATAATATTAAATAAGGAAGAAAGATAATGATTATTTTTATAATCGAAAATTATTTCATTTTATTGAATACATATTTTGCAGTAAAAGGCTTATATTATCATTTACTTGTTTAATATTATTATTATTATTATTATTATTATTATTATTATTATTATTATTATTATTATTATTATTATTATTATTATTATTATTACTATCATTATTATTATTATTATTATTATTATTATTATTATTATTATTATTATTATTATTATTATTATTAAAAATAATTGTAACATTTATAATAGTATTGTGAAAATATTTATCTCAAGTTAAAAGATTTACAATAAATATTTAAATCTATAAAGAAAAATAAACTCATTATCTGAAATCAATTGAAAAATCGAAAATATTGATTTTTATTCATAAATGAAATTCATTAATTTACATCAAAATAAAATCATTTCTGATTGTCATTTAAATTTCTAATTTATCATTAAAACAAATAAATGAATTATAACTCATAATTATCATTGATCTCAATTGTGAACGGACATCTGGATGCTGATTGGGCAAAATAATGAATAAATAATTAATAATGATCTCGAATTCAAACTCTTCCGTTTCTTAGCTAAGAAATGTTAGAAATATTAAATGTTATGGATAATAAAAAATATTTTCTTAAACTTAACAAAGGATAGAAAAGAATTTTTTTTAAATATTGTTTCTAAAAATAAAATAAAAAAATGGTTTTAATCGATGACATTTCCTGGATGTAATGTTTCCTAAATTTGGATATATTTTCATAAATTATCATTAAATATATTTGCATATTTTACATATTTTACACATTTCAACATATTATTTCATTGATCATGCTAACAAAATATAAACGATCCTAATTTATTCTTGATTTTTTAATAATTTATTAAAACAAAATATTTTTCAACCTCTTTTACAAATTCATTTTTAAAATCTCTTTTTCGTGTTTTCCATCTTTGTATTTTTGGTTGTCAAAAGCTAGATTTTCAATGATATTATTAGCTAATGTTGAATGAAATATATTTAAAACTATTTTAGATTTTAATTGATAGTTTTCTGGACTTTTGGGTTTTTCAACTGAACCAAATGGCTTGTTAAGTGCACTTCTAAAACTACTCTGCCATTTTTAATCAGAAAGTATATGTAGAACGGATATAAAAATTCATAAATGGCAGATAATACGAAAACTGGTTCACATTTCCGGAATATTTTAAATTATTTTAATTTTTTGAACAAAATTACTTGAACAAAATCAAGAATGATATGCCCTTGGTATTGTATTTCATCGACGAAGACAAGAAAGGGGTTGTCATCTTTTTTAACTTCAAAAATCATCTTTTTTCTTTAATTGAAACAAAAATTATTATCAAAATTCTTTTGTGGAAAATAGAATATTTTATAAAACAGTGTTATAATTGGTTTTGATTGACTAAACGTAACAATGAGATCTTTAAAAGTTTGACATCATTGAATTTGGTCAGTAATTAATTTTCTATAAACTGTTAATTTCATACTTTTTAAGGGATTTAAAATTATTTTGCTTTTGATTATTGGTATATATATATATGCATGGAAAGTACGCAATATGTTTTTAATAAGTCAAAAACTCCGATCGAATTGGGTTCCGATCTCGTTTATCAGTTTACATGTAATTGGTGTAATGTCACATACATTGGAGAGACTTTCCATCATCTCTGTATTCGAGCTTGAGAACATTATAGACCGAAGGCCC
>CAUHTR010008034.1:16039-27507 GCA_959609185.1 Schmidtea polychroa
GTAACATATTGGTTCGACATTTATTATCTGAACGTATTTGCGATTAAGAACTAATTTTTTTAAAACATAAATGATATCAGTAACAAAGATAATTAACTCTATTTCTATTGCTTATGAATGGCCCTTCGGTTTTTATTCCTTAAATTTGAAGGTGAAATTTCAAGAATAGCAGAACACATTTTAATACTTTATATTTCACTTTTTAATAGAACTTTTGTTTTAATATAGTTTAATATTGTCAAATGCTACTTACTAGGTGTATTTTAAATTTTCCGTTATCTCTTTATTATAAACAAACTAATTTTGAACATTTAGTTGAAGTGTAGAGCTTTTATTGGATTAAAAATTATAAATCTACTATTTTTATTCTAGAAATAGAGTTTAACATTTAAGAAATAAATTTTCATATAAATAAATTAAAAAAGATTCACTGGGGATACTATTTTTGGAGATGTAGCGAAACTATCGATACATTATTATTGCATTCAAAGTGTTTTTACAGAATTTCAATTTATTAAACTAGAACTTTAATAAAAATGATTTATATATCTGATTTTTATATTATTTCTTTTAAGTATATAAAACTTTAAATAATCATAGTATACAACAATTTAAATATAGCTTCACGTGTGAGTCTTAAGTACATGTACCATTAAGTGATTTTGATTAAATAATAAACAATAACATAAACTGAGAATACAGACTTGTGTGTTGAAAATCCATTAGCAGATGCATATATCAAGTTAAAGTATTAAAGGTTTCAAGAAAGAGTAGAAAAATTAATGAAACATACAAACACGGCTCACGCAATTTTAACAATGAAACAAACATCCAAACAAACTCGGTGGTAACATTGTATTATTTAATTAGTTTAAATATTTGCAATATCGTTTGCATATATCTTGAAATTATATCTTTAAAATCATATCGAATTATAATTATTATATCACCGAGAAATATATCGATTTCTCAAATCTTTAATTAATATTTGCACTTTAATTTAATCTTTTTGAAATTTTAATTAATTTTGCAGAATTTTTATTGATTTGTACTGGAATATTCTTGCATTTAATAATAATTACAACATTATTATTATTTCGAAATTTCATGATAACTGGTTAACGCAATTACTTAATATGAATCAAATAGCAGAAACATAAATCCTTTTAGCATTCTAAAATTTTAATTGGCATTTATTACGAATTAAAATAATCTAAAATGCATAGAATGAAAATATGTAAATAAATGAAACAGGCGCTATTTCTGACAAAATCTATTATTCGATCCAGGGAAAATATAAGAAATTTCTGTTGCAGTCATTAACAGATTACAGCAACAGTTCACATCAATTTTAATAATAGTTTCTAACCATTTTAGAAGTAATAAAAACTTTATTTAAAATGACATTTATCTGGTTTGTAATTTAGTATCACAGCTTTCAGGGGAAATGAGTTATTAGGTTTGATTTACATGTAAATTACTGTCTACTTGATTCCTATGATTCCTTACTGATTTTGGACATATTTTGTTTTATTAATAACCGTTGTTAATATATAATCTGAAGAATCTTTAATCTTTTTTAGCAATGATTTTTTTCTCAAATTATTCAATATAAAGTTTAACGTTTCATGTTAATTATTAAATAAATATTGATCAATTGTCTAAACAAAAATAAAGATAAAGAAAATAATTGTGCGAGAAACTTTTCTACAAAATGAAAGTTATAAATCATTGAAAGTTTTTAATTATAAATCAATTGTTCATAAAGATAGTAACTATTCCTAATTAAAAAAAATATTATATAAATATATGGAATAAAAAAAAGTTTTAGTTTTTGGTTTTTAAATATTTTACTTAGTATTTTTGTATAAAATTAGATAAGTGATGTTTTTTCTGACATTTTTTAAATTAACTCAAAGATGTTTACAAAGACCTACAGAATTGCATTCCACTTTTATTAGTAATGATAGTGGATATAATGAAAATCAACAAGAACAATAAAATTTTTAAGAGATTTTTTCTTTCTTTTGCTTTTTACATATGATTAAATAGCTATAATTGTTTTAATTTACATGTAAACTCTATCTATTTATATAAATAATATGTATGTATTATATATTATAAGAAAAATCAGTAGTGTAATCCCAGTAAAATATGAGCAAGTATATTTATTTAAAATAATGTGCAATTTTTAAGTAAATCTGCGATGGATAAATAAAATGAAACTTGTATTGAATATTACCATATTTTGTTTGTTAATAAAAATTAATACTGTTTATGATAGAAATTAAATTATCGTTGCGACTAGAACGCAAATTATAAAAAGTTTTCTAATTTTAATAACTTTGCCATTATATTTTTTAATTGAAATAAAAATTTACAAACATATTTAAACATGAATTAAAATTATGTATTCTCAAATTGCAGACAGGTATTACTAATAAATTCTCAGAAATGTATTTATGAATATTTATGTATTGTTTTTCATTTTCATTTGAATGAAACAAACAAATCATTTTAATTACATACGTAAAAACAACCTATAAAAAGATATTGATGAAAACCCAATTAAGTGGAAAACTTGCAAACAGCAATATTATAATTATGATAGATTTTTATTAATTGTAATTCAAAGATCCTTATATCCCATGGAGAAGGGGTAAAAGAAATTTTTTAACATGCAATTTTTATAACAGTAAACCAAAGTGAATATGACATTCCTCACTATTTTATGTTATAACTAATTGTTCATTACTTTTCATTCTATATTTACATTTATTTACTTTACTTTCAGTTGTTTTAATAATCTCTTTTTACAAATATTATGAATTTTCCATAAATAATTAAAAAATCTCTTTTAGTGCAATATTATGTATCAAATAATTGTATAATATCATTTTGAGTAATTTCAAATAATTTTATGTTTTATATTTGATATTAAATGCTGAAAACTGTCTGCAGGGGAAATGTTTGATTTAATACATCAAAATATTAATCAATAAATAATAATTGGATTTTTCTTTTTTTCACTGTGCATGACAAGTTTGTTCAATCGAACTGTAAAAAATGCAGTTTTTAAGCAAACAACGTTTCTGTATTGTTTTCTTTAATATCTTTATATATATAATATATATGAAGTTATTTTAAGAAATAAAAAAAGAAAAAAAATATGAGCAATATTATTAAGTTCACAATAAGAGCATCTTGTTTATGAGTCTCAAGAGCAGTCCTTAGACAACATATAGTGACGGCTGTTTACCAGAAGGGAGGTTAATCGAGTGGAAAATAAAAATATTAATTTATGTACAAGTGCTGAAGTACGTGTTCTTATGGTTTTTTGAGTGAACTTCTCGTTTTGATTTTACAAATTTCCTTAAATTTATAATACTTTATTTGTTCTAACATCATGATATTTTCATTTCTCACTTCTGTTTTACAATTTATTAGTATTTCCTAAATATATACTTTTATTATTATTATTATTATTATTATTCTTATTATTATTATTATTATTATTATTATTATTATTATTATTATTATTATTAGTTGTAGTAGTAGTAGTAGTAGTGTAGTTGTAGTATTTTAAATTTATTATAATTACCTGAAAAATAGAATAATATTCATTATCCATCGAAATATTGACTAAATTTAAAGAAAAGAGAAAATTTTTAAATTAAATATATATTTATTTTGGTTATTGAAAAAACAGAATTAACGTTTTGTATGCATTATGAGATTTAGAAAAAGGATCAAAATATCAGAATTTTAAAATGTGTTGTGTTTAAATATTGTAAATGTTCGTAATTATCTTTTCTAACCATTGCTAAATGTTATGTATTTTGTAGTGCATGAGAAGTTTTATACTTATTAACATTTCCCTGAAGAACAAGTATTAAAATTGTTTTTGCACCAAAATTCTAAACTACATATTGCACTGATAGAACAACATAATTCCAGTAACTTATGTTGTGAAGTTCATTCTCATATGCCTTATTCCTTGACATAGTTCATACAATTAATCAATTATATATTCTCACAAAAATTTCTATTTTGAAAAATGATTGAGAAGCTGATAAAAGATGACAAGTCTGTTTGCAATAATAAATCCATGAATAATTGAATTGTAATTATTATATTTAAAAATTTTGTTTTCTCTTTAAATAAAACATTTAAAATATTTTACAGCTCAGTATTGAATATGTATTCTATTGATTGAATTAAAAAGAGAGTGAGAAGACTACAAATCAGTACTATAAATCAGATTTATAGTCTTCAAACTCTCTTTTTAATTCAATGGATAAAATAATCAGTGGTGAAATTGGAAGAAATAAAAGTTCTTATAATAATATTTTATTGATGGAAATATTTTTATAAATCAAATATTAATTAAATAATTATAAATCAATTTAATTATAAATTTTATACATGCATTTAAATTTATAAGTCACATATTAGTTCAAACAAAATCATAATCTAATTCAAATTGTGTTAAAGAAATAAATGAAACTTGAGAAAGAAAATAAGAGTTTTACAGATATTTATACAAATATTTTTAGAAATATCATATAAATAAAATCTCTTTAAATCTTTTGAATTTAATAAGGCTCATATAAGAACAGGCTTTTATAAAGCCCTGCCATGTGATCTGTTATAGAGATTGTATTTCAATTAATTTCATAATAAATTTTGATTATAATAATCTAATTTTGATATTCATCAAATATTCATTTAATATTCAATATATATTTCCTTACCTTGGTCATTGGGTATGTCACTGAATAATATAATTGAGTTTATTTTCACAAATATTCTGGTTTGATATTTTCTTATTTTCGATCCCTTGAATAATTAGAAATGACATGAATAAAGTATCCAATTTAAAACAAAATTTAATTTTAGTTTTTATTAGTGAAGTTTTTATATTTTTTACAATGCCTAGTCATTTATTATAGAAGAGTGGTGAAAATGAATAAATTAATAACATGAATAATATATATATATATATATATATATATATATATATATATATATATATATATATATATATATATATATATATATATATATATATATATATATATATATATATAAGAAAGACATTGATATCAATGTTTTATAAACCAAAATATTAAAAATAACGAATCATAAAAATGGTAAAGATTTGAGTTTAGATCCATCCTTTGTTGTCCTTTTACCTTACAGTCATTTGTCTAATTTAGTTTTCATTGTAAATTTCTTATCGTTTAGGACTCATAAATCCAGAAATAATTGAGAAGTAAGTCCAATTCCCATATGTTACTTGAATTGTTAATTATAAATAAAATTAAAAAATTAAAAAAATATATATTGCAAAATTATAATTTTACCGACCGCATTTGAAAGGTTTTACTAGTACTTAATTATTGATACTGACCAAAGTATTATTATATACTAATAATGTATTTAATAAAATACTAGTCGTTTATTATAAAAAATTACTGATCAAATAAATAGAAGTATATACATATATATATATTTGATTATTTGTTGGTTTGTTTATTACTTTATTTTTATATATTGTAATGAAAAATGATAAAAACATTTTGAAATCTCTATAAGTATCATCGATTTTTGATTAAATAGATTCATTGATATCTAGAAAACTAGTGAACTGTGTCAATGATTTCTAAATCTCTTCAAAAACAAAAAGTAAAAGAAAAAAAAATCAAGTAGAATACGTAATGGCAATCAAATTACTTACAAACACATGCAACTTCAAAGAAATGAAATTTGAACATTTTCGCATAATAAAATTAAAAAAATAGTTTTTAATTTGAAATTTACTAATTCTTTTCTAAAAGTGACGAGATTCTTAGAATCGATATGTAACAATTTTTACAATTATTTATCACGTTTGAAAATTATGTAAAACATAGAAGAAAAATATTAAAATATTTTTATCATAAGAATAATAAGATTGGAAATGAGTTTTAAATTCCTTTTAAAACTATTTTAAAAATTCTTATATTTAATTAAAACAAAATATAAATAGTGACGTTGAACTTTAAACAAGTAAAACAGAAAATGTAAGTGTATAACGGTTTTTCTTTTATTTTTCTAAAATAAAATTTTTTAAATGTTAATTTTTCATTTTATAGAGTTTATTAAAACTAAAATTAAAAACATAATGTTAAATGAGAATAAATTCAGCAATTAATAAAACAAAAATTATTTTAAGATTGATTTTTTTACTTAACAATAAACATATTCTTTCCAAAACCATTTAATTTTTAAAGATCAGAATAATTTATAATAATTTCTTTCCAAATAAGTAATTGTATTATTTTAAAAATAATAATAAAATAAAAACGCATATATAGTAAATTAATAAAATAATTAATTTACTATTATTTTTGGTAATTAAATAAATAATGAGTATTATTAGTAATTTAATATTACTATATATAAATAAATTTAAGAAGAATAATTAATACTAAAGAACCACCAGAAATATTTTTGATACTGTTTTTATCATATTTTAAAATATTAGAAGGGATTGTTAGGAAAAAGTAATGACCAAATTTTGGGTCAATATTATATCGTTAAAATATTCGGTAAACTCCCTCGTGTTTAGTCTTATCACCTAGATCGGACTGTTAGTGCAAATTAGGACCAGCCCTGATTTCTTAGTAGTATCTCTTTAGTGCGGTTTAAAATCACCGATTTTCTTTCCTTTAGTAAGCAACAATAGATTTGTAAAATATTTTGATTATTTGTGTAAACAATATTAATCAAGAATAAAGTTTTAAAACATATTGTCTTATTTATTTTGTTAATTATACGTGCATTCAATTTTTTGGAGTCAGATTGAATTGCGTTAGTTGTATCTCACTAACAACCCTCTTACGTGAAAGATGCGTTCCAAGTTGTGATAACGTTAAGTGAAATAACGAAAAGTACGAATTCTTTGTAAAAATATGGGTTCGGTGAAAAATAAATGGATGTGTAATAAAAAGATTAAAAATAAAATTTAATAAACACAAATAAATTTCAGTGGCAAGCGCGGTTTTACACATAAAAATAATTTTATTTAAAACAAAATAGATATTTTTGAAAGGTTTTTCGAGAGTGGTTTATTTTTCTTTTTAGCCCTGTTAACAAACTCGTAATAGGCAGATAGTTTTTTCAAAAAATCATAGTTCTACTGCTAAAGAAATTGAATTTATTTTTATCCTTAATTCTTTCACTGCTAATCTGGGCTCAATGTCATCTTCACTTTTATTTTTTAGCTGGTCACAAATTTCAATTAAATTTTCTACAGTCAATTCCTTATAAATTTATTTAAAATTTGGATAAGGTTATAATAAAAAATAGCGTTAAACGATGTACTACTGAATATAATAAGAATGGTTGCAAGGATATTTTAGAGAGAACATATAAATCTGTTATAAATCTGTTACTCTATATTAAATTAAATTTCTATTCATCAACCCGTTTAATTTTTTAGGGAATTAGCATGTCGATTTTGTCACTTAAATTTGAGAATTTTTATAATTGTTTTCATATTATAAGCATTTCTACACAGCAGCAATGTTTATCAATAAAACGTTTTAGTAATTCTTTCTGATGTGATATCTCTCGAATTACGAACCGGTTTTGCTAGATGAATTATGTCGGGCAAACTGGAAAGGGATTAAAAATAATCTATTAAGATGGTCTTTTTAATAATCTTTTAAAGTCATTTAAAATATTTAATCAATTTGCAAATTTTTTAAATGATTTTTTAATAATCCTTAACCCTAACCTAAATATTATTTTTTTAAAAATCAGTAGGCAAAATATGTTTTTAAAAATATGTAAATTGTTAAATTTATTTGCTTCAGATTATTTAATTCAAAATATTATCTCCGAAGGGATAAATGGATATTTATTTTAATCTAATATAAATTTATATTGGAAATTTTGAGGAAATAAAACATACCTTTTAGTTCTGATATCTTAATTCTAAAACATTTTTATCTTTAAAATATATTTTCATTAAATGGAATACGTTGAAATTTAGTAATCCTTTAAGTGATGAGAATAATTTAATTTTAACAAAGAATATTTTTTCAGGTTTTAATTTTATTTTTCAACATTATCATAAATTAAATTGTGCCGCAAAATTTCATTCTAATCTACAAAATTAAATTCAAGCATGAAATGATTAATTCTTTTTTATCCTCAATCATCTTAAAATAAAAGTTTTTACAACGACTTTGAAACTGCAATCAGTTCAATAAAAATCATGACAAATCCTAAATAAGATTAGAATATTTGATAAAATAGCATTTGAACGATTTTGAAAAGTTAAAGAAAATTCAAAGAAAATAATAATAATAATAATAATAATAATAATAATAATAATAATAATAATAATAATAATAATAATAATAATAATAATAATAATAATAATAATAATAATAATAATAATAATAATAATAATAATAATAATAATAATAATAATAATAATAATAATAATAATAATATAATAATAAATTAGAGTTCAATATTAATTTATTAAATATTATTCGACAGATTATTACTAATAGATATTTATATTTTTAAAATTTAATTTTTAATTAACCTATTAGCTGCACCAAATATCAATAATTTTGATAAAATGTGTAAATAAAGATAAAATCTTTTTCTAAATGAATATTTTTATTAAAAATATTATTAAAATATAATATTTATTCATATAAAATCTGATGTAGCATTCCAAATATAGTTTACTGGCATTTTATATTAGAAAATAGGAAGTTAAATATTATTAATATTGAAGTATTGTAATATATGGATTTTACATTGTAATATTATATTATACGTTCGCCAAACTATACGTCGCAAGCCGCATGTGGCTTTTCCAGTGGCGTAACTAGTGGACTGCAGGACCATGCGTTGCGGGGGCCCACCAGCTACAGGGGGCCCAAAATTATTACTAAAAAAATATTTACAATCATTGTTCTGAAACTTTTTTCCCGCAGTTATATTTGCCTACAAACATAAAACTATCATTGAATAGCGGCTGCTGTGAATAACTATGTATTAAACTTTAACCGAAAAATTCAAGTGGAAATATTTTACATTGCAGCGGGGGCCCAAATTTTGAAGTTCCGCCACTGGGCTTTTCAAAAGTCTTATTGGGGACTAAACTAATAAATAAAAAATATTTATTATATTTTCAAATTTCTGAATATCATAAAAGCCACAGATGATGATTTGTTCTGTCGTTTGGAATTTTTCGATTTGACGCTGTTCAACCTCTGAAACCTAAGTAATGTTATTTATATAGTTGTTTTAATGCAATATGTCGCAATTAATTATGTATTTATATCGTTTGCATTTATTGTGATATTTATCTGTCAGAAATCGCTCTTAATTAATATAAACGATAATAATTTAATTTTCGCATCACTTAAATATTATTTAATTTATTGTTGGACAATTCTTATCCAGATGGCTCTTAAAAATACACGAAAGCGAAAGTATATCGATGAAAAGAGAAATTTTTAAGAGGAATGGATAAGATGACTACGCTTTTACAAATGTTGGATTATTATTCTTAAGTTGTTATTGAGTCTCACTTCTAGGGCTTTTAGTTTCAATTATTAAAAAAAGACTCAACGCAGAATACTTTATTAAACGGCGACAACATTCGATATAATATTGTCAATTACACTATTATTTGATCTACATTCTTCTATATAAATTAATAAGCCCAACGAGAGACCGCCTTTTTGATTTGAATATAATTTTTCTTTTATAAATTTTTATTTGACAAAAGCTTTGCTCAATAACTTCAAGAGGCAAAGAATGGAACAAGAGGACTTGACCCTGTAAACCTCGCTAGACTCTCCTAAATCTGAGTTTGACTAAAAAACTTTTTTAAATAAATATTTTTTATGTTACAGTTCCATATTTTATGCTTCAGAAAGAATTAAAGATTTTAACATGTATTGTTATTGGAAAACGCGTTTCACATAACGAAATCTTTCTAAAACGAATTTGCTCCTGGAACGAATGAAGTACATTATCCGAGGCATCATATTTGATCTTCCTCCAATGAATTTTGCAATTAAATTATTGGATTATCTAGCAACCAAAATTTGCTGAAAACAAAAAAATTAAGTAGACAGCCTCTCATCTTGGCTCAAAACCTCGTTTCGCTAATTAATAACTAATCATCTTTATTGATTTTCAAATAAAATCTAATTTCATTATTTCCTTATTTACCACTCGGTTTTTCTACGTTACTAATAAATAATTTATTTATTTTCAATTAATTTCTATTTTTTTGAATATCTTTTTCTGTGGATCTCCATTGATTTTATATTATTATATCCGCATTCGTCTCTACATTTGTCATCCATACATCGGATTCGATTTAAATGAACAAATATATGATTTATCATTGTATTGCAATTGTATTGTCAATTGCAACGTCAATATAACAATATCTTAAAATGTTTACTTTCTGCAATAAAAATTGTTTGAATTGTAAATGTAGAATTTGAATAAAAAGTAGAAATTTTGCAGGAATGTTAATTGGGGAAGCGGAGTAAATCAAATAAATTCTATGCGCTGAAAAATAAATCAAAAATGATTTTCTTATAAATTTTATTAATATTAAGACTTTTATTGCTAAAATTAACATTTTTTAAGATAAACAAGTTGAAAAAAAATGTGTTTATTTCCTCGATTTTGTTATAATCGATTTTCATTTAATAAAATAATTGGTTTATTTCTCCCGGGGAAAATGGATTCTTCAATATAAATAAAACATGTTCAATAGAAAAAACTGACAATATATTGTCAATATTACTCCAGTAACACATCCAGGTCAACTAGTAGTGGGGTGGAAGGGGTTGAATTTTTGGATTTAAGTATTTTTGTGTTATAAATTGGTATAAAATAATCAAACAAGGATATATATATGTGGGTTTTACTAGTATGAAAAGCTAAACTATTTATTGTTTTAACTATTGGAAGGAGGGGGAGGCGATCACATTACACTTATGCTTTCAATTTATATTCAATATTTAATGGTAAAATGTTAAAAAAATATTATTGATTAACCTAAATAATCAATTGAAACAAAAAATAGTTTTCATCTAGCAGTTGCAGCTGTCATAGAAACTTTTCAGTAACAGTTGTTTCTACATATAGAAAGATAATTTGACTTTTCCATAACTGCTTTCAATTCCTGTCAATTTTCATCCAGATTCATTTGTATTTCTGATATTTATAATAATTATTCATAAAGCTTTTTCAACTGTTAATTGATGTAATACATTTTATTGTTGATTTCAAGGTAAAACCAGTATACATTTCAATCAACAGCGCACGATTTATGTCGGTAAATATCCATTTCTGTACCAGAGAACAGGACGATCCGTGCAGAGTGACAAAACATTCGATTCTTTCAGCGGTTATTTATCAGGTAAAAT